>VZRS01001824.1:772948-811116 GCA_013398055.1 Ifrita kowaldi
AAAAAAGGATTTTAATTTATGTGTTACTTTCCTGGTACTTTATTGGCTTTTTTTCCCATCTCTTGGGTCTACTTACCCAATTCATGAACCAGCTCAAGATACCACAGCAGCTGAGTGATACCCCATAGAGCTGCTTTAAGAAGTTTTTCATTTTTTAAATTAAACCCATGTATTTTATTGAGTAAAAAAGCATTCAGGCAAACTTAAAATTTTTATAAGTTTCAGTCACTTTATGTCAAATTTATTCTTGTACATTGTTTAGATATAGACAGTAGATAATTAAATTTTGTTTCTCATTGGCATCTCCTCTAAAAATGTTGTAAAAAATCCTTTGTAAAAATCTTGAAACAAAACAGCTTTTTGTGTTGAGCAGAACACTGAACTTGCACTCTGTGCTTTGGGACCACAGAATATGTTTTAATTCAAAAATTATGCTTTTATCATTGTGGTATGACTTGTTCACGTCCAGGTTTGATTTCAGGTAGAGGTATATGAGCTAAACCAGAAACTACACATAGGCTTGGTTTGGGCCTCTGCTGTAAGTCTGGTAGTTAGGCTGTGTTTGTTTGCATCAAACCAATTACGGGGTGAGTTATGGTCACAGCCACAAATGCCCTGAACTTCACATCTACTGATCAAGATGAGGACTTTTCCCATTCTATTCTGCTGTTGCCTTTGATAGTCCAGTTGCCTTAAGCCCAACCTGTGCTTTGTCCTGACCAGTTCTGACTGAGGCACAGTAGAGACATGAATATGTTGATGTTGAGCCCTACTGTGCCTCTGAATGGTCTGAGTTCTCAGTGGCTGGGGTGAGATAAGCACAGCTCGCAATTCTCCCAGCTGCTCAGTGCTTTTGTTCTGGGAGACAGCCTTTTGCCCATTCCCAGGTTTTCAGGATCAGGATGTGGTTCTGAGCCTGTGCTCAAAGATGTTAAGACTTGAAATTCAGCATGAAACATCTCAGGTGTATGAACCCATGCAAATTAAAAATGAGAGGGTGGTGTTCTCCATGCTGACACCTATTAGGGTTATTCATAACTAACAATTTATAGTCCTATGCTAAGGACTCCAGCAGGAATGAAGCAAGGTGACCAGAGGAATAAATAAATAGTGTTTAACCATGTATATATCGTGGTGCATAGGGTACAGAATGCAGGTCGCCTTGGGATAGTTAGGGTCCTGCTTGACATACTGAGATAGCAGAAGCATAATTTTACATGGCTAAAACATGTATCTGGCACCTAGTGTGGGACAATAATAAACAGAACTGCTGTCTGAAAGAGTGGAAAATCTGAGACAGCAGAAGTGAAAAAAACAAGCTTCCTAAATCTCACTGCAGCATATTTAATCATGTGTATAAGGCTTTACTGTGATAATATAAAATCATGCCTCAGTTTAAGAGAGAAATGTGAAGGATTCTAAAACATACTGGAAACCACAGCGACTTTATCTACAATAAAGGAGTTACAATAGCAGAGAAGAATTAAAATGTATATATACTAAGGAACAATGATGGAGCCAGTTCTCATCATAGCCGTGTCCAAACTTAAAATTTGAGACCGCCTGAATAATTGGTCTTATTCAAAGTTATTTGAACTGTTAAAGCTGCATTGCTTTATTATGAGCTGTAATTTTCCAGTAATAGTAGTTGAAAACATTTGTGAAATACTTCATCGATCTTTATATTTTTTTTCTGTTATTTTAGTTCTTCCAGCAATTATTTTCAACTGCACCTGCCATTTAGACTAAAAGTAGTAATTTCATTGTGCCTAAAATGTTTCAGTGGACAAGTACAAATTACCTATATTCAGTGACTTAATGCAGCAGTAGAACTTTAATAGATCATATCTGTATCATATTGTATTTTAGGTTCTGGCAATTAAATAGGATAAAGGCACTTCAGAAAATATGTCTACAGCTCATTTGTTTTAGATGATAATCTTTAATGTAATTAACAGAAGTAGGAAGCTCACTCTTAATGACTTAGCTTGTAAAATTCATTTATGGTTTTATCGCATTTTGACTGTTTATTTAAAAAAATCAAAGTTTTGTATCCCATGTGTTTTTTTCCATGCTATGTAAAGTTTCTGGCTAAATTCAACCACTTAAAATGTAGATTAATTCTACGGAGAAGCTACAAGTACAAACTGGTGTAAAAAGGAGGAATGCCTGTTTGCTCCAAGCTGAGCAAAACAGTAAATTCTCAAAGAATGCAAGAGCATCTGGGAGGGACTGCAGTTATTGTGCTTTTCATAGCTGGTGCTGAGGAGAGACTTAAAAGCATTACAACTATGTGCTGCTTTTTATTCACAGGGAGCCAAGGGCACAAGAAGGGTGCTCGGACCCCAAAGGCTCCCAAGCAAGCGGGCATGAACTGGGCAGATCTTCTCCCACCCCCTCCAGCACATCCACCTCCCCACAGCAACAGTGAAGATTACAGTCTTTCAGTGGATGAAAGGTAAGAAAGATTAAGACATTGTCCATTTCCCACTTCAGTTACTAGTTAATTGAAGTGTAATTTGCCCCACAAGCTGGCAGTGAGACCATCCTCCAGCACTGTTCTGGTGCTGCTCGTTGAGCTGTAGTGTGGCAGTTTGGAGAGCACTTACTGACAGTGGTGTGCATCCACTCAGCACATCCTCACTGAGCTGTTCTCAAGAGCACAGAGAACAATGGTTTGTTTCTGGGCTATTATTACATGTATCAGATATGCTAATTACACAGTACAAATTTAAGTCCTTATTTTCTTAAAAAATTAATTTTAGCTATGACCAGGAAATTCCTTGTCCTGTGCCACCTGCAAGGATGTATCTGCAGCAGGATGAGCTAGAGGAAGAGGAAGAAGATGAGCGAGGTCCTACTCCACCTGTCCGAGGAGCAGCTTCCTCTCCAGCCGCTGTCTCCTATAGCCATCAGTCAACTGCCACTCTCACCCCCTCTCCCCAGGAAGAACTCCAGCCCATGTTACAGGACTGTCAGGAGGATCTGGGACACACACAACACCAACCTGACCGGAGGTGTGTGAATGCAAATGTAGCCAGAGAGATGTGACAAGAGTCATCCGAGCCCCACTGAAAATTCCTGTTGAATTTAGTGAGGCCAACAATTTCCCCGTTATTCTGTTACTATTTAACTTCTAATCCAGGATTCTAGAACTATTTTAACCTAAGAAATAGGTAATTAAGTTGCTTTATTATGGTACCATGGGAAGGAATGCAGTATATCACTTTAGGGTACGTGCAATGCTGACATAAGTTAAATTCACAGTCATCAGGTTATTAAAGTGGTATCGTTAACACAGCTTACCATATAATTACAGTCCCATTGTTTCCAATAGATTTACTGCATTATTACCATAAAATAGCATGCATTATTTCACAGTAACTGTGCAATTAACTTGTCACCAATATGTATGAATATATATAAATATACAATTTATATAACCTATAGATTTTCCTCCTCTCATAAATCCTAATACAGGAAATTACTGCTTGCAAAATTTTCTTAACATTTCCATCTAACCTTATTTAAAGGAATGACCAACATTAATAAAGATAGATATTTGCTGCAGGGAAATCTTGTTTCTTCTCTGAGTTGCTTTTACAACTGTTTTGCATATAAACTCTCACGGCTTCTCTCCCATAAAACAGTGAATTCTGAATGAGCCCTTTTATGTATGATGCTTACTTCTCTTGGCTTTTGTTAAGAAGGCACAGCTTTTCCATCCCAAATTATGGGCTTTTATTATTTTTTTCCACCAGTGGTTTGCACATATTGTTTACTGCCACAAATATACACACTTATCTGCAGTATTCCATGTAGAATTTCTATTTTTAGCAAAATGCAAGCCCATTACAATGAAATTTATATGATTTTTCTGAGTAGACTGTAGAGCTTTGATTTTATCAACATATTTTACTGGATATTTATGGATGTATTTTCCAGAATGTTTTTTAAAATTTAGCTCATCTTTATGGCTCCCATTTTTAAGTAGGCAGTAGTTATGCATCTTTTTTTTAAGGGGCCTATATCTGCTTTTACTTTAGCTCCCCACTACTTGATCTGCCTTGGTTTGTTTCCTTTACTCTTTATGATAACACTTGTACCGTGCATCTTTTCCTCTTCCTCTATCTTCCTGAGTCTTTAAAATCACTCTCTTTATTAGTGGATGGCTAATTTCCTGTAATTTCCATTGGCCCTGGTACACTGGTCCACAGAAGTGTTCATTTTAATACCTGGAATTTTCTGGGTTATTTGAGAGGTTAAACTTGCTGGACACAAATGGAAAAGGGAGAAGCTAAGTGACCGATAGTCATGAGTGACTTTCCAGAATCTCTGTGATTTTCTGGAGATCGGGGTATGTGTCCTGACATACAGAATGGAGTAGACAAAAAGCAGATGTATACAAACATGCATAACCAGCCAGCAGCTGCCTGGAAAGTAGAAAGTTTGCTCAACACAAAGACTCATGGCTGGTCACCATCAATGCCATCAGAAAGTAGTGGCAGAAGGAGCTGTGAGGATGCTCCAATGTAAGCTCCTAGGGCATACAACTTACTCTCTTTGTGGACTGAAAAAATAAAATGTATATTTATTTTGTCCCTCCTACAATGGTTAAGTCTAGCTTTGCTGAAAGCCTTAGAATTTGTTAGTGCCTAAATTTGTCTTTTCCACTTTATTTTTTCAAAAATTGTTTCTTTCTGTTTTGCCGCATCCATCTCATCAGTTTAAAAATAGTCATATAATTCTATTTTTTTGATTTGTAAGGCTTGACTGACTACCTGTTCCATCTACTGGTGTTGATATGAGCCAGGGCTGCTGTTGAGGAATTGGGTGTACTGTGCTCAACAGCCGTGACCCATTCTGTAAGGGGTGGGGTTCTGTTTTAAATGTGGTGTGGCCATACTTTCAAACTAAGAATACATTCCAAGTGGTGCCTTTCCATACTGATTTGGGGTGTCCTGTAAATAGTGGGTTTATAGTGAAAATAATGCCTGAAATACTGTTTGTCATACTTTTTATTAGCTTTACTCATAGTTCTGCTGAGTATTACTTCGTTTGCTGGTCAGAACCAGGCATCTAGGACAGGATTCTAGTGGTGATGGTGTACTGTAATATTTCTCTTGGTGGAAATATAGCAAACTGGAATAGAAACCTGTGCTTTGGAAGAGTCAACAAGGAGAGAAAAAAACTGAAGATTTAGTGGGATAGCAGGTGATATCAATGTTAAAGCCAGAGCTGAGATGGGAGACAATGTCACTGTTAAAGCGAGAACCTGCATCAGATAAAAGGGAAGAAGTATTGTTAGTTCTGTAAACCCGTGAACCAACTGCTCTCAATTAACCTACCCCTACAGGTTGGCAGCCAAAGTACATTTTCAAGAACTCTAACATATTTTGTGACCAATTGCCTGTCTTCTAATACCAAAACCTAGAGAATAGGCAAATATATCACAAGGACAATTGTCACAAGAGCTTTAAATTAAGGCAGTAAAACTTTATTGGGCAAGGTCTGTAGTCAAAGCAGGTACAGATTCCAGGCAGCAACAGCTTCTGGGATTTGGGGGTGCTGTTATAAATTGGTTATTGGATATTTATCCCTAACTATTCTTCATTCTGTTCAGTACTCAATACAGCAAGTGAAAAACAGTGGCTAGATTATGTAGTCCAGGGAGGATCCAATTTGCTCTTGCTATAGAGTATTAGGTTTTTCCTTGCTAACATTTCTTTGCAAAATCAGTATGTATTCCCATTTATTGAAATTTAAAGAAAACCAAAATTGCATGTTGCCCTCACAAAAGAGATGATTTAACTACGAGAGTCACCATTTCTCAGTGAGATCATAAGAGGGCAAAGTAGACAAAGGAAAATTACTTTGAAATTTTTTTCAAAGCAGACTGCAGTAGAAATTCCTGGTGAGCACAGCCAACAGAAGAACCATTACTGCAGAAAGTGTGTTTTCCTGCCGGACAAATGGCAATTAAAGAGCGTGTCTGTGGCCCCGTGTTGACAATGTTGCTACCTGGAACTTCTGGGTGAAATATTAACTAATCTTGAACATTGATCTGATAGCTTATACTTTACCTCCTTAAGCTGGAGATACCATTACTGACAAATTAAGATCAAAGGAAGTTAACCTATAGATCTGGATGCATGTTGGTACCCCTAAGGCATAGAACTAACGTTGTGGTAGAAAATTCTTTTATTTCACTGCCTAGATCAATTTAAAAAATAATGAAATTGCAGTCTCTCTTTTCATATCTTTCTGAATCACCAGGATAGGTGGAGGGAAGATACTGTTAATGGAGCAATCTATTTGGATAGATGCATCTCTTGGCATCAATAGTTTCAAGCTATATGTTTACAGTTATTTCTCTTGCTTATACTCTCAAGGGTGCACAAATAATTTTTTTAATAGTCACAGGATCTGCAAACAACTCTTTGCTTAGCTCTACATGTGTTATTTAGGGAAAATGAATAGCTTTATCATTAAAGTCAGTGATAAAGGAACTGTATTTTAAAAATCAGCTTTCTTTGTGATAGATTTCAAACTACATAGCTGTCAGTTCTGATTTACAGCAAAAATATTAACTAAAAAAATAAACCTGAGCATTTCAGATATAAATTAGGTTGATTTAAAAAGGCAGGCCAAGCTTGCTGGAAAATAAAGAAAGTATTTTCATCAATCTACTATTTCCTCTGACTTCATTATGTGGTTTCAATTCTTCTCACCCTTGTATTTTTATGCAGACGTCAACCTGTGAGTCCTCCACCCCCACCAAGGCCCATCTCCCCACCTCATACCTATGGATACATCTCAGGGCCCTTGGTCTCCGACATGGATACCGATGCTCCGGAAGAGGAGGAGGATGAGGCAGATATAGAGGTTGCCAAGATGCAGAACAGGAGGCTCCTTTTGCGTGGCCTGGAGCAGACCCCTGCCTCCAGCGTGGGGGATCTGGAGAGCTCTGTGACAGGGTCCATGATCAATGGCTGGGGTTCAGCCTCTGAAGAAGACAACATCTCCAGCGGGCGCTCCAGCGTGAGCTCCTCCGACGGATCGTTTTTCACCGACGCCGATTTTGCACAGGCTGTGGCAGCAGCTGCGGAATACGCCGGGCTCAAAGTAGCCAGACGGCAAATGCACGAGGCAGCAGGAGGTGAGTGGTCCTCTGCTCGATGGGAGAATTAAAAAAGTGGCCATTGTGAAGTGAATCTGTCCGCAGATGCTTTCTGAACTTCTGTTCTTAAGGTGTTTATAAGTCAGGAAGAGCCAGAAAAGGAGTTTTGGTGAAACAGTTCAAATAAATTGCTACGCTGCATTGTTTTTCCTAAGTAGTTCCTAGTTCTTTGGTCTCACTGATCATGGACAAACATCCATCCTGCTGGTGGATTTACACTCAGAACTGAATGAAAGGGAAAAGAAAAAGGAAAAGGATTACAGAATTCTATCTTTTCCCAGTGTAAGGCTCCCAGTGCTTTCAGTCACTCTACAAGAGAAGATTTAATCCCTCTCTACTGAAGTGTCCAAATAAGTAGTAAGCCTTTAGTTATATTTTCCCTGGATTTGGAATTTTTTTTTTCTTTTGAGGAATTCTGTTCAGGCTTTCACTGTTGTATTATTGGGATGAACTGGCTTTGTGTTGGTTTCATATTTTGACAGCTGTTATGAGTTGCATTTTAGATTGTAGGTTATGCATATGCAGCAGGGCCTTATGCATATGTTCGCTTTTTTCTTTCTCCACTGAACATATAAAACATGATATTTGAAATATTTCAATTTTACAACATACTGGATACTAGTAGCACTGGCTATATACAGGTAATCAGTAACCTGACTAGGCCAAATGGACATTTTTATTGTTGAGCTAAGAAATAAGAATACAGCAGGCTGGGATGCAAGTTACAGGCATATCCATGAATGTTTTGACAATCAATCCTATTAAACTGCCAGGCCTGGAGAAGAGGCACTCTGTCACAACTGTGTCCACCCTGACTCCACAGATTTTCAACCTTCCTGCCATCTCTGACATCCTCTCCCAGTTAACAGTCCTTTGTTTCATTTCAACACAGCTGTTCATCATGAAGAGTGAGAGGGGAGGTAATTTAGTAATTCTGGATGAAATCCTGACCTGTTGAAGTAGGTGGCAAAACTCCCACTTGTACCCGTGGGGCCAGGATTTTAACCCATTTTGTACATATAAATTCCTATAAGTATGTGTAGAGACTTACATATTTAGAAAAGATCTTTTTACATCCGGTTGCTGATATTTTTGCAACAGTTAAGTTGATATTATGGCGTAGTTTCTATATGTTGGTATTATGTGTGCCTGACTGCATGTCCTTAAAATGTGACCCTTCTTATCTGCAAATAATCTGTGATAAAAGGCCAATCATCCAGGCTCAATGCATTCCTGAAAATTCACTCAGAGTAGCAGAGGGGACTTCTCTACCTGAGATCTGCTGACTTGCTCTGTTTATGGCAGGGAATGACCTCGTGTGGCCCGAGCTAGCTGGGGGGAAACGTGTCTTGAAATGCAAACGTTCTGCTCTTTCCAGAAACTGGCAGGGTGGGAATCCTGCTCGTGCTTGCCTGCTGGTGGATTTCGTGCTCCTGGGGCAGGAACTACCAGCTACCAAGCAGCTGGATAATTTCTGTGCAACCAAGCCAGCCTGCCTAATGATAGGATAGCAAATGCTTCGATTTGGTTACAGCTCATTCTAAAACTGGATGGGCTTTACTATTGTTTCAACAGTGTATTTTTAGGTTTTGCGTAGCTACAGCATTCTGATGTGAAAACAGAAAGTCTGTAAGGTCTCATTTTAGGTAAGAAAAATAATTTCTATTGTTCTGTAACCATTTGCAGGCCGTAGACATTTTCATGCATCACACTGTCCCAGACCCACCAGCCCTGTATCCACCGACAGCAACATGAGTGCTGTTGTAATACAGAAGGTCCGACCTGCCAAAAAGCAAAAACACCAGCCAGGACATCTGCGCAGAGAAGTCTACACAGATGGTGAGTCCACTGAAACGGGTGAAAGCCTCAGTGAACCTTTCTAAATACGCATTCAGTGCATGTGTGTGAAATTTTTCCACAGAGATAACGCTGTGTTTCAGAATTCCTTGATTTGTGTTTCCTGTTGCTAAACACACTGAACATTTTAATCATTTTAAATGCCAGAGTTCCTTAATACTGTACATTGATGCTTCCACTCCAGAGCCTTGCACCTGTTTTCTATAGTGTCCTAATTGGCTAATTACCGTCATTATTTAAGAGCCCAGATAGCATAAATAGTACAGTCATTGAGAATAATGTGTGGTTAGGATTAAAATCTTCGTTCACGTGACTGACTATTAAAACCTTCAGAATGTGTCTTTTCCTGAAAAAAAAAGCCAATTCACCATTCAAATGGTGGACAGCACAAATCAGTGAATTGTAATCCTGACCACAGCATTGTTGCAAGCGGTTACTTTGTGAGTGAAAGCAAAATCTAATCATCTTCTCTCGTGCCTTCACACACAATATCAACTCTAGCTGAAAAGGTAGTGCTTGTATTCTCTTGGGGGTGTAGGATGATAATGCAAACATTGTGATGTTGTCTAGAGAGAGCCTTTAATGAAAATGCCTCAGGTGGTGCAGCTTTTATTAAAGCACTGCCTTCCAGTTGTATAAAACAATCCGTGGGCTTTGTTGGAAATTCATGTAAGATAAATTCCCCAAGACTTAACCCATCTTGTCAAGTTTGCTGAATTTGCTAACAGGAGGGAGACGTGGGGGAAGGGGAGGGGAGGGAAGGGAAAAGGAAAGAAGGGCAGAGCTCCCCACCTCCTGCTTCTCTGCAACAACAATCTGATTAGGACTTTCATTACCAGTCTGAAATTTTTCAAAGAGGGGCATCATTTGCCATTATCATATGAAAGCCTAATATTATAGATCCTTATCCAGGGTTACAAGAAGGGAGTTTTGAAACCACTTCTCCCTGTGATTCCTGCCACTTGACGAAAAAATTTAATACAAAGCTCAAAGCACGATGAGCAGAAGTAATTTAGCAATGAGTGGTTGTCCGTGCTATTATCTGTACTTTGTTCCGAGTATTTTCTCTCAGTAGCATCTATCTGATATTAGACTGCGTTAAATGCTGGCATGACACAGTGCACCTGGGCCTCTTGGCTTGTGCCCAGGCCCCTTCTGTCAGCGAAACCGAGCTGTTGGAATATTATCTGATTTCAAGAGGTTATTACAGTGGTTTTGTGCATGTTTGCTTCTGTGAAAGGACAACACAAGGTGTAACTCCCAAAACTGTACCAGAAACGTTACGTTTACGAGGCTCTCGTAATGGCGTTTCACAGGATTTTATTGACATTTTATCAGCTTTTATTCTCTTGAAGAGAATGCTCTTAACTGAATAATTGGCAGAGCATCAAGCTTCAATACAAACACAATAGCTAGAACATCAGAAATAAATAAATAAAGGTGTTTTATGTGGCCATTTGCTTCTAACACAGGGATAAATAAGAGATGGACCTGTATTTGATGACAGGTTTTTGTGAAAGTAGTTATATAGAGCTAAATCATAGTGCCATTGTCATTAGATATTGCAATATAGATTTGACAATCATGATCAATATTTGTTTTGTGTTATGTAGCACCTGCTTACTTCAGCATATTTTCTAATTAGGTAAGAATTTCTACTAACCTCTTTATAGTGCAATACAGTGTGGTCATTCAGGGAATAGCAAATTATGGCTTTAGTTGCTGCAGATTCAATAAAATCCAGTTCAAAGGTTGAAGGATTTGTTTGGTTTTGATTTTTTTTAATTATTATTTTTTCCCCTCAGTCTGTTTGCATTAGCATATTTGGAACCTTACTGTTGATTGTAACCATTCTCTTTAATAGCCACATCTAGAATATTGTGACCCTTCAGAATTAGCTGTAAAATAACATCTACTAATTGTTTTCCTTAGGTGG
The DNA here is from genome assembly GCA_013398055.1 of Ifrita kowaldi. Lineage (NCBI taxonomy): Eukaryota > Metazoa > Chordata > Aves > Passeriformes > Cinclosomatidae > Ifrita > Ifrita kowaldi. The sequence goes on from VZRS01001824.1 coordinate 783,922, forward strand.
AGAAAAGTGATATGGATGCATGAATGAAACATTTAAGCACAATTGACCATTCTGAGATATACTTAGGTTTTTATACCGGCTTGATGTCACACTATTATTTATCTTTTTTATAAAAGAGTGCCTGGTGCAGAGTTGCTTTTTTTTCCTCATAATGAGTGAACATGCATGTTTTTGTAGTAGAAGGGGAAAAAAAGCAGAAGCATTCAAGAAACACTAAAAACAGAAAAATACATTCCTTCATTACCTTCTCAGCCTTTAAAATGGAATTTTAAAGAATCGCATATGAAGAATTTTCTACTGTTCCCAAATTACCTGAGTTATTACTTGCTAACACTTCTATGAAATACAGGTGTAATGAAGAAATTAAATGATTAGTTGACAGGAAGGATATAGAAATAAAACAGATTTTCATGAATAGTTGAAAATGCTAGGAGTATTATCAATAGCAATATATACAAGTCTTAAAAAATTCTCTATTTTACTTTCTGCATACAGACAAATTTGTGAAAGAGGTTCGTCTTTCTGAAGGTGTGTTTCTTACTAATGTAGCAGTAAAAGGCCTACTACTACCTATTTTTAAATAAAGAAGGGTGCTCTCTGATTTACTCTGCATTGTCCAAGTAGTAAAAATTTTGTATTTTCTGTGAGCATTAGTTCAAGTCAGTTGCTATTTTATGTGGGATGGGATTTCAGCTCACTTGTTTTGTTCCTTGACCGTCATCCAGGCAGTGAAATGTTCTTCATATTTGTTGCTAAAAATCTTTGCTCAGTAGGTGGTAAGGATTAAAATGTATGCATTTTTAATTTCTCTTCATCTAGCCTTTTAAGAGAATTTACTAAGAATGCATTACAAGAACCAACTACCAGATGTACCCTCCTTCTCAACCTTGTCTGACCTACTTACATATTTAATTTAGAAAACCAAACTTTTAAAAATACATTTGTTTTTTCTAAAAATATATCTGTGAGAGTCTCTTCTGAACTGTCTTGAATTGATTTATCAGTTGTTACAAGCCCTCAGAATTTTAAGTATTTAGATAAAAAAGATAAAAGTACTTTGCCATTGTTCTGATTCAGTAGGTCTTTCAATAGAAATTATGCCATTCACAGTTCACATGAGATTTTAAATCCTGATGCTTCTTTAAATCTCTGAGTGACAAAAAATACTGAACAGTTTTGCAGCTAACTGGCTGAGACTGTAACTGAGTTATTTAGCTGTGTTATCAATCACATGATGTGAGGGCAGCTGAATTTCTCACAAAAGGCAATTGAACATCTGCCAGATATTCCTCGAATATTCACTTGGAAATGTTAAGCCTTTATGCATGCCAACACCATTTGTACTTTTGTCTCCCTCTGCCTGTGCTGTACAAAAAAATCTACTCTGTATGAAGCAAATTTTAGCAAGGTAGAAAATAAATAGGAATGCATTTCTTACCTCTGCTAAAAATCAGCTTGTTACTGAATTACAATAATTTTCAGATGTTTGTGCTCTTCTCGGTCCTTACTTCTGAGTCCATTATGAGATACTTTGTAAATACTGATTTTGTTACTTGAGGGAGGTTTTGTGGAGTGAAAATTGTTTTGATAATTATGCAAATGTAGATAAAAGCAAAAAAAAAAAAAAGCAACAGCCCTCAGCTTTTATACATCACTTTGGGTTTTGCTGTATTGATTTGTTCATCCAATTATTCTGTATGGTGTGAGCCATGTTTCTTGAGAGACAAAGCATGAAAACAACTTCAGTGCATGAATAATAGCTCAGATTATGACGTGTCTGGGAATCTTAAATGCTGTCTAAGTTTTTTTAAAGTCCGGAACAATCTTGAGTTTTGCATACCGGCATGAATGTGCAATAGGCAAATAACTCACTTTGTATCTTAGAGAATGATGGAGTGGCATAGGTTGGAAGGAACCTCAAAGGTTATCTGTTTCTAACCCCCCTGCCATGGGCAGGGACACCTTCCACTAGACCAGGTTGCTCAGAGCCCCATCCATCCTGGCCTTGAACACTTCCAGGGATCTTCTTCAGTATTGCATCAAATCTGTAACTGCTGCTTTCTTCAGGGTATGACTGAAAATCTGCAGGCTGATAGAGTTTAAAAGAGAGAGGTGCCTAATGAAGCGTAATTCCCTCATTGGTCACTACTTAACAATTAATCTTTTTGTGCTTATTTGTGGCTTCTCCACTTTAGTGTCAAACTAATTTAGCAGATTATTTTTCCTCAATACTGTTTTGTTTATCCTGTGGTTCCTGTATGTGTTCTCATTTAGAAAATTATCATCTCTCCTTTCAAAAGACACATATAGAAGGCTTCTGCTGTAGGCTGTGCTACGAAATGGCATCCATTAATTGTTTGAGTTATGTGGGAAGCAGGGTAACAGTAATACATAGACATGAATGAAACATGTGAGCACAGCTGACCTTTAACAAATACTTCTGAGTTCTTTCTATTGGTTTGATGTTGCTTTGTGATTTATTTTTTATTCCTTACAATGGAAGCTTCCATTTTGCTTTTAATAAGAAGTGTGCCAGTTTGTACTCGAGGAGGCAGATTGAATCTGGATTTTCTCTGTGATCTGAGCTGTTAAAATAAATACCACAGGGGTGTAATAGTGTTGACCTCTGAAAGGGATTTTTTTTTCTTCTGTAAAGGATTCTTCTCTGTCAGAAGTACTGTGTTATAATGAAGATTTTTATAGTTTCCCTGCAGGTTGCAAAAATGTTCTTGAAAGAGAATATCAATTTTCCTTATTTATTACTGTACCATAGAGCTGCTGCCGGTTTATGAAACTTTTTATATCAATGCATCTTCCCTTTCCATAGTCAAGATTCAACACCACCTTTTTTCATTGTCCTGTGTAGCCAGATAGGATTCTTGAACAAAGTAGTTTGTTCCAAGCTGTATTTTATAGGCTACAGGAATGTTCCTTCCCTTCGGTATTCATTCATCCAGTGCACTGCCAAGCCACATCTGCTGGACACTGGCTCCAAGGGTGACTGAAAAGGCTGATGTTGGATTTCTACACTCCCTTTACATCAGCAGGCTCAAGAGAAGGGCTATTCAGTGCTTTCTTACAGAGAAAGTTAGTGGGGCATGTGAGACAGGTGGTATTGGATTGTCCTTGTTTCTGCGGGGGTAGGGTTAATTTCTTCTCTGCAGCTGTTAAGGTAGTTTGTTTTGGATTTTGGAATGAGAATGGTGGTGATGATGGTTTTTTGCTAAGTTGTGCTTATCCTAAGTCAAAGACTCTTTTTTTTTTGCCTTGTCTCATGCTCTGCCAATGAGGAGGTGAACAGAAGAAACTGGGAGGGAGCATAGCTCAGACAGGTGGCCCGAACTGACCCAAGGGATATTCCACACCATAGAACGTCATGTCCAGTATATAAACTGGGGATTTACCCAGAAGGGCCCATCTGGGTTCAGGAGGGGGGTCTGGCATTGGTCAGTGGGTGGTGACCAATTGGGTGACCAGTGGGTGGTGAGCAATTGCATTGTGCATCACTTGGTTTTTTCCTTATTATTATCATTATTATTATTATTGTTTACCATTATTATATTATTTTACTTTTATTTTCAATTATTAAACTGTTCTTATCTCAACATACAAGTTTTACTTTGATTCTCTTCCCCATTCCACTGGGGTGGGAGAAGGGAGGTGGGAGGTCAAGCGAGCGACTGAGAGGAGATTCATCTCCAGCTGGGCTTAAAACCATGACAGTCGTTTTTGGTGCCCAACATGCATCCCAAAGGGTTGAGATAAGGACAAATACAACAAGAGTGTGTTAAAAGAAAAGCATCTGTGGTTCCAGAAGCTTACACTTCTGAGTTTGAGTATCTTCATCCACTTCTAAATCAGTGTGTCCTCTTCTGAGGGAAGACATACTGTGAGAAGGAAGTTTTCCTGAAGAAGGAAAGTATTGTTGGAATCTCCATGGGCTAATTCAGAGTTTGTGTTATTTTTTAAACCTTGTCCAAGTTCTGTAATCACTACCAGTCTTCTGTGAGAGATGGGGTCCATCTCCAGCCTTGCTTTTGCAGAACAGTTCTTGTGCCCAGTAAACTTCAGTCTGGATTGACATGGTCTTATGCACTGACCTTTCAAGGAACATGCTACACACAACTCTGAAGTCTTAGGCAGACTTCACGTGATTGCTGAATTGTAAGAGGTTATATACTTCTTCAGATCAGCACTTTTTGCAGCAGATCTTGACACTTAAGATCATCTGGCTGTGGGTCTTTGTGATCCAGAAATTCAAATTTGCATCTACAGGGCTGGGCAGCCCAGTGAAAAGTAGTTTGGTTTGCTCTTTGGTGGCAGGACCTCACAGGGCATTTTTAGAAGAGGTAGTCTGAGTGCTACTCTGATGGCTGGAATTACAGACTTTCACTGCTGAGGCTGTGCACTGAGCAGAGGTTGCCTCTCTAAACCGTGTTTAACAGTTAGAGATAACAAAGAAATGCAACAAAACTGATCCTGATTCTTGCCAAGTATGTTGTAAGGCTTGGTGCTGTGACCACTTCCCTGTGAGCCTGTTCCAGTGCCCAACCATTCTCTGGGTGAAGAACCTTTTCCTGATATCCAACCTAAACCTCCTCTTCATTTTGATTCAGCCACTTAGTTTATCCAAGCGTACATTATGCCTTCTTGGGTGTTGAAAATGACAGTCCTTTTTCTTAAAATATATCTGCAAATATTGAATGTTAAGTAGATGCTCAAAATTAAGTCTCAGTATTTCAACTGTTTACCTTTAGCTGCTCTCCAAGAGTGCTGTTCCCCAGACTGCTAAAGTTCAACAAACAAATGACCCTAATGGGATTTTTTGTTTGTTTGTTTTGTTTGATGTGGGCTTTTTTCACCAAGACAGTGGAGTTATTGCAGCAGGATATCATTTACCTGAAGTATGTCCAACCTTATGAACCATGCCTTTTGATATCCTTCTTCCTCATCATTCCAGTCCAGCCAATTGATAAAAGTTCCAGTCTTGTTTAAAACAGGTCAAGGATAATTCCAAGATATGTCACCAGGTGAACGGGGTGGATGGTTCCCAGTAAGCTTGCATAGAGCACTGAATTCTGCATTGCTTCACCTTTCCAAAGGGCAGGATCAAGTCACTCATGCTTTGTGTCACTGGAAAACCTCTCAAAAATGTCTGGCATAGCTGAACTTAGATGTATATATTAGATACTTGTTTTTTTCTTACTCAGGAGTGCTACCTTTATTTTTGGCCCATTTTAGCTAAATTTCAGTTGAATCACTTGAATAGACTGAGAATTAACTATATATATAGCGATTGTGTTTGGAAAACACAGCTGCTCCCAGATTTTTGTGGCAGTAGAAATGTGCACTATTACAAAATGCTGAATTTACAATTTTTAATAGTGAAGGGTTTTTTTCTAGCGATTTCACTTGAGAGTATTAACCTCATCTTACTTTTTTTAAACTGTTGTTCTCTTACATCCCTGTGAATTGTGCCTACAGCTTTATTGTGAGCTGCCTTTTTATTGCCACTTCTTGCTTGGCTCCTGTATTTTTTTCTTCACATTTTATATTCCACAGAGCACTGTTGTGTCCTGATGAACATTTTACATATTCTTGTTCTATGTCCTAATGCAAGAATAGAAAAATATAACTAAGTAAATTATATGTGTGTTTTATAAATAGTATTTTAAAATATACAGAATTCTAGAACCTATAAGCTGTGCTAATTTAAAGAGACAAATTCAGAAGTCTTCGTGTGTCTTTTCTTCTTTTTTTGTTGGGGTTTTTTTTTCGGTGAGCTTATTACTTCATTGACTGACTGTGCTTTTTTTTTAGTACGTCATGACATACCCACAGACCCCAAGGAAATGTGTGTCAGTTTAACCCGTTATTTTAAAAGAAGAATGCAATAATACATGTAGTTTATCCTTACTTATGTCAGCAATACATCTGATACACATTCTTACATCCCAGCCTGTTTGCTTTAATGCTCACTACGCTGAAGACCTTGAGCAACTGCAGCACAAGCTGCTGTATTCTTAAATGGACTTGGCAAAAAATGATAAATATCAGGAAGGATGTGTTATTATCCATAACTTTTTGTTGATATCCATAACTGATATGTTAATATCCAAGCGCCTAAAGTTTATTGCAGTTTTTGGTAATGATTTTTAAGAAAATATTGTGATTTGAAAAGGCAGTGAGAGGTCTTCCTTTGTGTTTTTAAAGCTCAAGCTTTTGGAAAAATACCCATCAGCCGTTTTAACAGTAGCATAATACTTTTTCGGGGTGGAGAGAGAAGGGCAGAGGGAAGGCTGAAAGTAAACAAGAGCATCTGTTTCCTCAGTTGAAGTTAAATATTATTTCTTAATTTCACTAGCGCGTGATGTCATCGTAGTTACTCTTCTCTTTCACCCTTCTAGACTTGCCACCTCCTCCTGTGCCGCCTCCAGCCATAAAGTCCCCGACGGCCCAGTCCAAGGCGCAGCTGGAGGTGCGGCCGGTCGTGCTGCCGAAGGTCGCCTCCGTGGACGCGAGGACGGACAGATCGGCGGAGAGGAAAGGAGCGAGCTACAAGGGCAGGGACGGGGCGGAGGGCAGGCAGCATCCCGACGGGCGGACGCACTCGGGGGAGCGGAGAGAAGCCCAGGAGCAGCCTGGCGACGGCAAACTGCGAGGAGGCAAAGCACCAAAACGAGACGGCGCACCAGCAAAAACTCATCTTCTTCAAGGTCATTCTGCCCACTCGGGGTTTGCTGGAGTGCTGGGTGTTGGTCACTGGCAACTTGGCAGGCTGCTGAAGAGAAGTTAGAGCTGCTGAATTGCCACCATTTATCATAACCGTAGTGTTAATGTGGGTCGCACTGCAGGTTCTTGTTAGGGTAAAACAGAAATACAAGCTTACTACAAGCTTACAAAACAAGAAAATTCTATCTCGCTGCCCTCAGCCCCATCATGTATTAAAGCTAGTGCTGAGGAAACCAAAAAGAAACGTTCCTTAAGAGTTGTAAGGATCAGCATATCCCTGCTCCTACCATACACTTGTAGTCTAGTTATATTTAATGTATCTAATTATAATCTGGTTTATAAGGAGGCTGAGTGAAGTCAGACCGTAGATCTGTAAGTCAGAAACTTAACTTTTCTACCAACGGATCAGCACTTGGCCCATTTTGCCGATTTGTAGAGGAGAAAAGGGCCAGAATGATGCCTGGTCCTGCTTCAAAAGTAAGAAAGCCCTAGTAGTTGTGGATTAATTATAAATACTAACTGACATGGCATTGTACGAGCCAGCCCTGAGCAAAGTAATCTCTTATATATGGAAAGCGGTGAGTTTACTAAATAATGGAACATGCCAAGAGTTCACTGAGAGCACAGGTTCATACAAATGCCTGGTCCTTTCTACCTACAGGTATTTAGGGATAACATCAGGGGAGTTTGGGTAGTAAGTTGGTTAAATGGGTGCATGAATAGAAGTTTGATTACAGTGGATTGCTATAGAGAAAAGTTATTAGAATGCTACCACAGAGGATGGTGGTGAAATTTTAAAGCATGGCCACTAATTGTGTCTCAAATTCAGCCTGAGAAATGCAGGGTCCAGTATTTAGATGGATTGAGTTCCTTTTATCGTATGTGTATTCTCATTTCCGCCTACTCTGTCATATTGAATATATACTGCAAGGAGTTGGGTTTTTTTTTCATTTTCCTGTAGAACATAGACCAGGGATCCTAAATTGAAATGAAATGGACACTAATCATGAATTAGTTTTTCTGTGGTGAACGTTACCATGTAAAGACTATAAATTTCCTTGAGAAAGCTTCTGTAATGCAGTTATGGAAGCAGCACATTTCGTGTTCTTGTCAGGCATCACTTCAAACCTCCTGAGAATCATAAAAAGTAAATCAGCTGCATGCAGAAATTTTAGGTTCACTATCTCTGGGCTTGTAAACATAACGATGTGTGCATTTAATTATACAGAGGACATCCTGCCATATTCTAGACCAACGTTTCCAACATCAAATAATCCTAGAGATCCCAGCTCCTCCAGCTCCATGTCGTCAAGAGGGTCAGGAGGCAGACAGAGGGCAGATCAAGGAAATCTAGCCCGAAGGAATGTTGCAGAAATGCAAGTACTGGGAGCCTATGAACAAGGAGAAGAGGAAGAAGAAGAGATGGAGGTAACTGCAGTTTTAATACTGAAGATGACTACAATAAGGCTGGTTTTGTTTTTAGACAGATGCCAGGAAAAAACGCTTTTGAACCAGAAATATTTCTCTTCAGGAAAATAAGTGCATTTACCTGTCCATTAATGTTATGCCCCATCCAAGTAAATAAACTTCAAGAATGTGCCAAAAACATAAAAACAAAGTAATATATAGTATAATGTAATCGTCACCACATTAAAACTCATGGAAGAAACTTATGCAGAAATACAATATTTTGAAGAGCATTTTACATTACCCAGATTCTTTCAAAACTGAAGATAAAGAACTAGAGCATCTAAGAACACCATTGCTTTTCACATATTTTGACAGTTTATCATGCTAGATTTTATTAGATATTAAGACATGAACTTTTTTCTTACTTTTTTCTGCCTAATGATACTGATTCAATTTAAATGCTGATTGTAGAAAGGGTGGCCAACATACAGTCCCATTGCTGAGCATAATTAAAATTAATAATTATCATTTAAAGGTAGCAAATCTCTAAGAAGTATGTAAACCAAATTTTAAATAAAAAAGTTTAACATGTAGTAACTTTTATCCTCTTTTTTTTCATACAGGAAACAGAAAGCTGAAGACAACAACATGTACTGTAACAGGCTTTTAAAATCTAATCAGAAAAAAAATAAATCACTTAAGATGCCTCAAGTCTGATGATGTTTGACGCCAGAAATAATGTTCAGTGCAATCAGAGTGTACAACTTTTCCTTTTTCCTCATGCCATCAGAATGCTAGTTTTTGTTTTACTCTTTCTTTGTAAACCCTCCTCACTAGGAACGGCCCTCGCCTATTCCTTAGCGCTGAGTGCATCACCTTTGCTGCCTGAGCAGGCAGGGAAGCTGCTCTTCGAGGTGCTTGGGCCAGCTGCTGCTTCAGGATTAGAACAGAAGAGAATTCCAGGGCCTGGCATTCCAAGGTTTCTCCCCAGCGAGGCGGTGCTCAGTGCACTGCCAGCTGCCCAGTGAGCCAGTCGGTAACACCGCAAGTGACACGGCAGTGATCAAAGAGGTCCCCAGAGGGAACGTCGTGCAGAACATTCTTTGATTGTCGGGGTTTCACTGCAGTCTGCAGCCAGTGCAAATGGTATCTTGCAGTTTTAATACAGACTGTGTGTCTTCTTTTCTGCCAGTCTCTTGCTAACCTTTTGCAGATGATACAGTTTGACAAATGAAAGTAAAATTAATTTGGGACAAGGTGGCTCGTATTGTAAATATGTACTCATTTTAAACCCCTGTGGTACTTTGATTTGTCTTTCCATTTTCATCATTAAATACATTCTTATTAAAAATGTCCTTTGGGATAGGCAGGAGGTAAGCCAATGTGATTGCTATTTACCTAATCATAGCATGAGCAAGTTTATCTGAAACTTTTTTCTAATTTTCAGCCTCATCAATGCTTATGAAAAGAAAACCAATGGACATTTTTAATAACGATTAGGTAATATCATCAACTGTTACTGGCCCAAATCTCAGACCTCTACTTGTGTCAATTCACCTTAAAGAAGAAGTGCCACTTAAAGAAGTTTTATTTGATCTTGGCAATGAATTTTTTTGTAATGCACTGCTTATCTTTTTTTTTTTTTTGGTTTTAAAAGCACAATCACTAAACTTTGTTTGTAAACCATTGTAACTATTAACCTTTTTTTTTGTCTTATTGAAAATGTTAAGCATTTGTTTGGGATATTTTTCATCTTTTTGTTAATGCTCTATGTTTGTATTTGGAATATTTGAATGATGACAGATGGTAAAGTAACAAACGTAAATGTGGGCCATAATCAAAACACTTCTCACTTTTCCTGGACTTACAGAAAATTACCAATTTTTCTGTGTCCTCTCTCAACATTGGATTATCATTAAAGCTGAAATAGAGGCATTAGTTGCATTGAATTTGCCAAATGATGTCCTCTGTCTGTAGATTTTTTCTGATCTTTTTTGTAATTATAAAATTTCTTTGTCATTGGTGCTAATGGAAAAATGTGTGTTTGTTTATTGACAGCTATCAGGACTAGCCCCAATGAAAAAAAAAAGAAAAAAAAAGAAAAAAAAAGTGTTTTGGTGTTTACCGAGGACTGAAATTTTTCATTTAGCTAATTTTTAAAGAAAGGTTCCATAGAAAGGGTGTGCAGTACTAAAGGAAAAATCCATGTGATTAATGTTTTCATTATGTTCATGTAAGAAACCTCATATTTTAGCCATAATTTTGCATACTGAGGATCCAATAATCAGAAAAGTAATTTTTGTCACATTATTTATTAAAAATGTTCTCAAATACATTATCTTTCCTGCGTAGTTTCTTGTGTTCCCTGAAGCATAATTTTGGGGGCAACTCTAATCTTATTTCTGTTGGCAAGAGCCAGGATCTGCTCCACTGAAATCATGCAGCTACAGTAGCATGAGCAAAGTGGGAGAGCTGGATGCAGCCTAAGATTTTACATAATTACAATTGATTGCCTTAAAGATCTGATTTCTGGGCACTTCATGAACTGTGATAATGAAAACTTCTCTCAGCCTGCCAATTTCCAGAGAGAGCTGATGAAGAAAATCTGTACCAACAAAAGCATTCACCTCAGGGGTGAGACACATTGGCTGCAAAGGGAGTAAGTTCCAAGTAAGTGAAGAGAACGAATGGTACGAGTCATACGTTTGTTGGGACCTGCACAAATCCCAAGTTTCCTGACCTGCCTGCTGTCTGTGGCTGACAGAGCCCTGCTGTGGATCATGGTGAAGTAGGTGATGGCCCCTTCTCCACTCTTCTGTTTTCATAAGCCTGTTATCATACTGAACACCCTTTCCTTATCCTCCACCCATCTCCCAAGGTAAAAATTGCTGGTTTTGACTGACACACTTCTCTGCTGTCTAGCCACGGAACACAGCTAGAGCCTTACCAGGCATGAGCCTCAGGTACAGGTTTTTTTCATAACTGCAGCTTTGAAGCACATAGGAAGATTAGGTAGAATTGTCAAATGTGTAACCTTTCTGTGTTGACTTTTTTGGGATGCATTCAGTCCTCATGCCTGAGACCAGCATGTGTTAGAGCCCACATTATCCAGGCTGGAGCCCATAGATAGGAGATACCCATCTGGCCTGCACCTTTCCTTTGGAGGAGGCAGGAGAGGTGGGTTTCATGGGCACAGCTGAATGTCTTTCCTGGCACCAGAAACAGCCTTTTGGTTTGAGGTGAAGCCATTCCCACAGCACGGTGAAGGGAACAAGGTGGAGCTTGAAGAAGTGTCCCTGAGTGTGTCAGTCCCTTGGCACAAAACCTTAACCTGCTGCCAAAGGTGTTCTGTTGCATCTCAATGCTGGGATCTGGTTGCAGCTGTGTTGTGCAGACCTCTGTAAGGTGTATCTGCCTAGAAACACTGGTGCTGCATGCCTGAAACAACAGGTGCTCACTTTATTCTCTGCTGGTACGGTGACAAAATGGAAATCCCTTACTGGATCCCCAGCCATATCCATGTCCATCTGCACAGCTTCACTGGAAGTTCTGACCTCAGCCAGCAGTATGTGGGAGATGTTGCCCTATGAGGTTTCATATGAAGTTGTTATATATTTGTTGGTGGGTGTTCCCTAAGAGGTTTTTTGGATTGTTTTGTGATTGGCATTCCCTTGTGGCTGGCAGTGCCTTGAACAGTGTGTCACAGAGTTGTCAAGGGTTCTTGCACCCACACTGGGTTCTCGGTGCACTCTGGTCTTAACAAAACCAATGTTGTTAAGAGAAAATATGTACAAGCTTGATCTTGAAATTACGACTCCTGCTAGTCAGTATTGGGACACACCTGGTTTAGTCTTTGCCATTGAGGTACAGTAAAATGAGGTCATTTACACATAGCTACATTTCTCAAAGAATTATGAAGTGATTGGAAAGCCAACACAACCAAAATAGTGTTCAGAGGTTTTGATTATGCTGTATACCTGAGAAAGCAAGTATTCTAGTGGAAAATCCATAGCTTTTGTGTGCTAATATAATGGATGTAGACGTTTTATTTTTCTTGTAGTTTTTTCCTGTGAAATCCTATATGAGTTCCTGTTAAATTTGACTTTACTTGAAGTAAAATAATACTTACTATTATACTATGAAAGAGGTCTAAAATAACATTTATAAAATTTTATAAAATCCCTTGCATGTATTTTAGCATTTCTTATCCAATGGGTTTATTTTCCAATGAGTAATTATTCTGATGTATAAATGACAAAGTGCTTTTATTTTAAGATAATGCAAATATGCCCTACATCTGTATGTGAAGAAATGGTGCAGGAGTAGGTTAGCTGCAACTGATCATGAAACCTAAGCAGTGTCATTTGCTTCAACTCTTGTAAATGTATTTAAAGTACATACCACCTCACTTCTTTTATTCCAGAACCAGCTATTTGTTAAAATAACAACCTGGTTAATTTATAGCTTTAGTTATTAGCATGTAAATTTTACACAATGTTTTGCTTTTAACATTCTCTACTTTATTTTTCTTTAATCTATTATCTTCCTTCAGTAAACTTCAGGAAGAAAGAGCTTCCATGGGAAAGCTGGAGGATCTGCCCAACATAGCATTTGTTCTGCAATATGCCTTATTGAAAGCTAACATTCCACCTCTGTATTCATAGCTCCTAAAAGATTTTCTGTCAGCAAGAGAACTACATATTAAAAATACTATATCCCCTCAGTGAGGTTTACAAATTTACTAAAGGATCTATTTTCAAGTGGAGAAAGTTATTTTATACATTGTTTTTGCTTATGTTGCAGATGAAAATCCTTAGTAAATGGAAGTCCTACTGCTTATGTATATTATAATATGTTTAGTGTGTACACAGGGAGATACTGGTATTTGAAAATGCAGATTTTCATGTGTATGGAGTTTTGTGTTTGCTGAGATTAAGTTTGGGAACTGAGAGTCTGTTCCAAACACTCAGATGAAAGGCAAACTTGTTTATGGGTGTTTGAGATTTGTCCACATGTGAGTAACTCCCAATATTGCCATGGACATCATCCTCACTGGACATGCCCTTCAACAGCTTCATTTTGTATTGGACTGACTGAAAATTTGAGAATTTAGGTCACACAATGAATCTTTAAACTTGGCAACAACTTGGATCTCAGTGTGAACTGTTTACTCAGATTTGATTTCCTTTAGGTTTTTTCTTTTCCCTTGTGTATCATGATTTTCCTGTTGCCTATAAATATGTTCTTCATAAAAGCCAGTGCTGTCTGTGGCAGTGAAACAGTTGAAGATTAAGATTATTATTTTTTAAACTGCTCCTTCCTTTTTATCAAGCCACTGAATTTTGGATCACAGAAACATTCAAACATTTCGAGATGACACCATGGAAATGAGGATCCTTTTACATTTGCTGTCCATATTGAGGATGTGAAAAAATTCCATCCTATTCAGAAAAGGATGAGGAATTGAGGAAACTGGAATCCAGTCTGTAGGAAAGCTACAAAGCAGGAAGGCAGGCTGGAGAAGATGCATCAAGGGACATAAAGAGGAAAAAAAATTGAGGCACCGAGGAACCCAAGTTGTCATTGACAATAATGGCCAAAGTACTTTTGAATTGAACTGTTCTGGAAGTGAATTACCTTCTTATGGAAGGGCAAAGAATAGCCATCACAGTGCAATGAACACTGGAAGAAGAGTGAAATCCTTGCTGCATGCTTATTTTGTTTGGGGTCCTTGCTAAATATACACCAAATGGCCTCATTTTAAGCTACCAGAAGAAAAGGTGAGGTTTTAATTCACCGTGGCTTTCACTTTGTCGCATGAGATGAAGAGGATGGGACCTACTCAGTTCTAGTCTCTGTCTCTGGAATAAAGTGGAGCCAATTGCTTTTCAGATTTTTCTTGGAGCGTGACAATCAAAGCCATGAGGATAAAAATGGTGTTTATTGATTTTTTTTTTCTAGCCTAAGATATTTTTAGCAAAAGCACCATCAGGAAATGTAGAATAAAACTACTTAGTATCGACTTTTATTCTGTGGCTTCCCACCAGTTTTAAAGCACAGATGTGGTTCAAAGTCAGCAGCAAGGGATAACAGGAAAGGAGCCCTTATAGGCTTTGATCCATAGAAGGACAAAAGCAAAATAAATTAAAAAAATTAAAAGAAAAACCCTTCACCCCTTCTTTCAGCAAATGGTAGCTAATAGGATATTTCTGAAGCATTTGGATAGCATGAAAATAATGGCCAAAAACCTTTATTTCTGCTTTGTTAATTGTCACAATATCAAAGATTTCGTTATATCTCTGAAAATGATGTTTGTAGAAGAAATTGCATTCTACTGAGCTGAGTACAGAGCAGCGCAGTTCCTCATACCTCATAAAAGCCTGAAAAAAGTGAAGCTGACCACAATGTTGTCAGCAGCGTGCCAAGTCTTTATCCCGCTGATCACTCACCTTACTAATACTAATTAAAATAGAAACAAAGTGTTAGTTCCCATAGCCTTTGTTAATCATACTACAAAGGCGGCAGCATTTGATGCCTTAGGCAGGTTGAAATTTACAAACCATCGTAATCCCAAAGTTTGTATTTCTTGGGTACTAATACCTGAAATAGTGTAACAATGCCAGGTGCCAATGGACTCCAGTCTTACAGGAAGCAGAATCCATTTACGCACATGTAAACAACTCATAAGTGCCAAATGGCTACAGAGATAGATTTATCTGTCTGTTCCTGGAGCTAATTTCATTCTTAACATGATTCCTTTAGGAGGGACACGTATATTTTTATGCTTCTGCCGCTGTAGGTTGAATTCTTTGGCGGGACTTTACAAGAATCATCATCAGCTTTATGTGCACAAGGTGTAAAGGAAAAGAATGTACATTTGTTCATCAACCTTAATTTTCCTGCCCTTCTGTGCTTGCTTTTTGACATTCTTCATTCACACTCTACCTTTTTTCCTACAAAATCCAAGTCACAGGGTGTGACTGTCTGGTTTGCTAAAACCCTTGATGTTTGTTGAGCACCTCTGTGATTTTGGTGAGTGTTTTGCAAATGCTTCTCTTCAGGGGAAATATCTAATTTTTCCATTGAAAGTCTGTGTAGTCCTATGAAACCAAAGCCATATCTTCACTGGGAACCTAATCCTTGAGAGCTCACTTTGGCTGGCTAAAATGAAGGCAGGCAGTAAAAGCAGAGCACACGCTACAGACACTCTGTCCTGCCTATGTAGCACTTCAGAGAATTTATCAAAATCACAAAGGCTAGCAGAGGGCTGATGTTCAGTTTCCAAAGGACTGCAATGTTTTCCTTTTTTCCACATTAATAGATGCCAAAAATACAAGCTCAGTCTACTGATGCTCTGGGAATGCAGCACCTGCTACACTTCTTTCTTCCATCCACGTGGACATTTGTAATTCTTTGGCTGTCACAGGGCTTTGCCCACTGTGCTCTGAGGGGAGGTTAGGTGGGGCAGCAGCATGAAGCTCAATTTAAGGTGGCAGGGGCTGAAGAAACTTATTTCCAGAATACTAGTCTTGGACCACGAGAAGAATCGGGTTGTCAAACCCAACAACATTTGGTCCTCCTGCAGTAAGGTGATTGAATGTGCAAGAGCTTGCGAAGGAGTTGGTCAGAAATGTTACATGTACTGAATCTAGAATCTGAAGTTAAACAAGGGAAGTGAAGAGGGGGGTTAAAACCGCGCTGACATGTGTTTTGTGGTTTGTTTTGGTGGATTTTTTTTTCCCTGGAAGAAGAACAAGTAAAGGCTGTTATGTTCCTACTTTATCATACATGAAAGCTCAGGAGTAACATAAAAACCAAGTAACTAGTGAGATTGCCATTTTTGGCTACCACAGTACCCATCATAAAACTCTCAAATGAGACATTTCAGCCACAACCATTTTTTACAGAGCTAACAGATTAAAAAGGTTGTGCTGACAAGATACCAACGAGCACCTCTGAGCCCTATTTTGAAATGTAGGCAGGCAAAGAACCTTGGTGGAATATTCTCACTGAAATAACAAATGAGCTTAACTGTATTTCCTGCAGTAGGAGGGTGCTACAGACACTTAACTTCTGCAGCAGGTATGCCTCAGAACAGTCTGAATCCCTGTGGCAATTAGAATTAAGATACAGTGGGATTAATTTAATGTCTGTCAAGCACTCTGAATATGAACATTTCTGTATAAGCCATAAGTAGTAGGAGCACTTCTGTCAGTTTTGCTTTGCAATCAGTCAGGCTGTTTTCTCAATAGCTTTTGGAGAGCTTTTATTAAGTTAGTTAACCAGTCCACTGAAGTGCAATAAATCTGCACTACATAAAAAAAAAAAAAAAAGAGAGAGAAAACAAAAAATAGATTTTATGTGGATTCTCTGTTTTGTTCCATGCTCACTGCTTGTAGGCTTGCTTTCTTGGATGCATGCACATTGTCACTATGTTTTGACATCATGCCCACACTGGGGAAATGCAGATTCCAAGTGCCAGGAAAACACATATGTACTAATTTCAGTTGTTTTATACTTCTTGTTGACAGCAAACTATGGAGGATGTTATTCCAGCTAACAGTGGGAGATTTTTGCTGCTATCAGTGATACACTGACAAAGTTCTTAACAAAATGTATGATTCAGTTCATCAATTTTTAAAATAAATTAATCTCTATATTGCCATCAATTTATAGAAAAGCTAAGAAAAAAACTGAGATAAAAAATATAAATGGAACTTCCCCTTAAGAATATGCTGGTAGCAATACCTCAGCATCAGAAGAAAACAGCTCTTCATGGATTTCTGATTATTGTCATCAAACCAATTTTGTGTTGGTGAAAGATGGCATGTTAATTTTTTTCCCAGAAATACTGAAGCTAATGTTGAAAACTGTTTCTATTAAATGGTTAGGAATCTCATTCAAGACACCAGGAGAAGCCTTGTGTGACAAATTTGTGAAGAACATAAAGGAAATATTCTGAATACTTCTTCAAGCATTATAATGGACAGCAAAGTATCTTTATCACTTCCTCTTTTCTAATCAGCTGCTTTGAAACTTCAATTCCCTGCTAACTTTAGATCATCATTCCTGCAGTTCAGTAAGATATGGCAGGGTATTTTCCCACTCTTTCAGTCTGCAAGTGGCAGAAATCAGAATTTTAAACAGTTTTATATTACTAGATAATCTTCATTACAGCTACCATAACATTGTCTTGGTCCTGGCCTCTGAAAGCAGTAGGATGCTGCTTCCATTTTTTTCCTGTTTCCATTTTTCTGGCCTGTTCAGGTGGCTGGCTCCTTTGGACAGGGGCTCTCTCTCATGAGTCCATACGGGAGCAGCACTACAGGAGCATTGCTGCCCTGATGCAAATACTACAATATAATTACTATTAAAATGTAGGGCCTAATGACATTTGGAGACTATCAGTGGGGCCCCTTGAGGATCCATTTTGGGGCAGTCTTATTTAATATTTTCATTAAAGTACTCAGCTCAAAAGCAGGAGTCCGATAATGAAATGTGCTGATCACAGAAGTTGTGAGCAGTTGTCGTTATGGAGGAGCAGTGGGTCACCTTGAGGGCTGGAGGATCAAAAAAGCATGAAATTAGGCAGTTCACTATGCAAAGTCATGCTCTTCGGGATTGATACAAATGTCCATTATATGCTGGAAATTCATCAGTTGTAAACAACAATGAGGAAGAAAAAAAGCCTGACTTGTATTTGTTGATCACTGAAAATTCTAGATGCTCCCATTGAGATGATGCCAATAATAACAAAGCAAAATCAATGCAAACCTGAGATATCCAGTAAAATATATTTCCAGTAGAAAGAGAGAAATGCAGATATCATTGTCTCAGCCCTTATAAAAACACAAATGGGATGGTTTGTCCAAATCTAGATGTTTGTGGAGCTGATGCTGCGGGGAAATTATAGAAAATTACAAGTATCTGTGCTCTATAATCAGAACAGCTCCTTGTAAACAGAAGGATTGTAGTGGAGTGACTTTCATCATGTTGTTGCATGGTGCAACTTTTTAGTAGGAGCTATTATAAACACATGGAAAAACCAGCTCTTTGACGTGTTTATATGTGAAAAATCCAGAATGATTCCTCTTTGGTTTCAGTGTAATTGATCTAAAATTTCAGTGAAAGCTCACTCTTCAGCAGCAATCTGTTGATAGCTGGACTCATCAGGAAAGTCATCAAGGCACAGGATGCAACTTTCCCCCTGACATCTGAAACTCTGCTTCTGAAACTGGCTGAAGTGATTATCACGTTCACTTTCAGTGCAAGGCATTAAGGTTAATACTTAAGTCAGGCTTTTCCATCCTTAATCTAAAGACAGAAAGAGAAAACTGAACAGTTTTAGAAAAATGACAGAGTACCAATATCTTGAGACAATTAAATGGATAGATAGAAAATAATGAACTTCATTCCTGTAGTAACTAATCCTTTGGAGATGGATCCAGAGTGGAATGTTTCACCCTAAATTGAATGTAAACTAGAGGTATTTTAATCTGTTTGCAAAGATGACAGCTGTGACCATCTGAATGTCTGAGATAGCTCAGAGAAAAAATGTAAGTGAAAATGAGAATATGAGAAGAGAGAAAAATGAGTCCTCCAAAAGTAGAGCTGAAAAAACACCACTCAGTGGCATTGTCCAGAAGATCAAAAGAAGACAACTCTGAGATTATGGAAGTCCCCAGGAATCTGGGGAGAGTAACTACTGTGTAAGTGACTGCCATACACAAGCTGGAGAGTTTAAACTTGTAAGTTTAATGCAGATAATCAAGGCACCTGGGCTCCACCTGCAATTTTGTACTCTGGTGGGGGTTTTTTGCATGGTGTTATATATTGCTTTGATTCCTTTCTGTGAGAATGCTGAAGTGATTCAGTGTCTGAGAGCACATCTTTTTCACCCGAGGTGTTAAGTGTGAAAAGAAATAATTTTCAAATGTATTGAAATTATTTAGAAGCCTAGGATTTAGCCCCTGAGCACATTTTGCTACACTTAAATATTTTAGGCCCCTTCACACAATGGTTGTGCAATTTACTATCTCAATGTAATCAGAGATAACCTCCTCCCCAGGTATTTCAGTGTCGCAGTGTCACTACCTGCATAGCTGAATGTCACATAGAAATGGGAAGAAGACTTACAATAATTTATAATTGTTTTATTGAGATTGGAGTATCGTACAGTGTCATGATACTTAAATGCCTGTGCAATTGTAACCACAGTAATTTATAAAGCAGTTTATAAACCAGTCTGAATTGAATATTCATTCTGTGACAAAAAAAAAAAAAGTGTATTTTGCATGTAAGTGTTTTTGAAAATTGTGTTCACTATCGAAATATGTATTTTCTTGACTGTCACGATCTCTCACCTGGCTTTGGCCAGTGATGTTATGCACCAGAACACGAAAGCTGCAGCAGGATTTTTCAGACAGAGTCTACCTATGAACGCATCGAGGCATCCCCCTGGCAGACATTGCTTCTCTTTCTCCACCTCCTGAAATTGGCTTTTGTATCCAGCTTGTAGCATTGAAAGGGAATTACACCCAAGGGCTCTGGGGCAGATCTTTGGAAAAAATACTTCTCTTGGCAAGTCTTGGAGTAATTGCCTCTCAGCAGCCTGAGCTCAGTGTCTGGCTTGGCAGTCTGACCTTAAACTCTAACCTCTAGTTTTTTATTATCATCATTGTCATATCTGCTCCTCTGTCATTAAGAGACTTTCCAGTTTCACTTTATTCATCTGGGAGCTTTAAACCCTCTGGCCCATAATTTCCTTTTCTTTTTTTGGCATTTCTTTTTCTCAGTCCTTTCATGAAACTTGTCTGCTGAATGACATGCCCTCTGTAAAACACAAACCATAATTACTCCAGGATTGCTCATACTTGGCATAAATACTGTACTTGCAAGTATGTGGCTTATAGCAACACATGTCACATTTAATTAAATTGCAAAGCTACATCTTATGTTGTCCTTCAGGAGAAAGAAAAAAGCAAAGGAGAAGGCAAACTTGTCTAAAAGAGTTTTTTCATTCCAGCTGCTGTGTTGAGGCAATAACCTCGTGTAAACTGGGCATTTCCATGCGTGGGTGACACATACCTTTCTCCTTTTTAATTGCGAGGATTAAATCCATGCTCAACAAGTAGGACAGCCATACCTGCCTCTTTCTTTTCTTGTTGTGATCTATACTCCATGGATCAGTCTTCTGACATGACCACAGCAGTCTGCACCTGAGCTGGGACCAGGTTCTGGCTCCCAGTATGGGAGAGAAAATGTCCCCTTCCTGATATGACCCATTTCATCCTAAGATCCATATCCAAAGTAAGTCAGATAACCCATGCGCTGGCTCTGTGTTTTCCTCTTGACTGATGGTGTATGCCAGGAGCCCAGGAGGACCAGCTCAGATTTTACTGTCTGCACTCCTGATGGCTGAACTTGTATGTGGTTCATTCCATTCCTCTCATCTTTACTTAAAAAAAAAAAAAGTTCCAGTGTTAAGATACAATCTTTTTTGCACTGCACTTCAGGACACTCACATTTGAGCATCTCAAGTAGTTCCTTCAAAAGAACTTTGGTTTTTCTTTATTTTTTGATGCTGCTTATTTTGCCCTCATACTTCCTAGGATAATAAGAATTGCTATTCTAAAAAAAAAATGCAACAGAAGCATTAGTTTACTGAGAGGTGAACGTTTTATGGAGCTGTGTTTCTTCTTCTAAGGCAATTTTTTCTTGGAAAATGCTGAAACGAGTTATTTTGAATTTCTCATTTGTATCAATTCGGGTTTGTCACTACATGTGAACATAGCAAAAATTAAACATTATTGGTTTGAAAGATTTCAACATTCTCTGGGTTATTAGAGGGGTTTTCTTAAATCCTGTCAGTGGAAAATTTGTGAACTAACCCTTGGTTCTTACAAGGAACTAAAACAAACTCAAAAAGAATTCTGTTTCCTGTCTAGCTGTGGATTTCTTGAGACACTGAAGCTTAAAAATGCTGGTTTAGGGAAGTCTACAATTTCAGCCAAACCCTTCTGGCTTCATACAAATGCAAATACGATTGAAATCTTGATCTTGGTTGGCGGCCTCTGAGCAGAGTTTTCATTCAAAATCTAGGTCTGCATAGCTCCCAGACTCTAATGATGTGAAGGCTGCTTGGATCCATGTCTCTTGTCTTTTAGGCTACCCTTCAAATTGAACTGAATCATAATCTGTAATAAGGCATCAAGGACAACACGGAGACAGACGTTTCTAACTGCAAATCTGTCGAAATTCGGTAGGTTTACTTCTGAAGAAAAACTGTAGCAGGTAATTTTTTGGTCTCTTTAGCAAGAGTTCAAATTTTAACATAATTTTTATTTCTTTGTGCAAATACTTCAGTATGACTTTGTAAAAAGTCAGCGTGAACTTGGCAATTATAAGACACACATTTATCAATTATGCATAGCACTTAGTGACATAGACCATAACTTTTTAAACGTTTTTTAAGTGCTCAGAATATGTTTTCACTTAGAGCTGGAAAATGAGATCTTAATGTTACTAAATTTGGATCATGTTCATAAATAATTTTGTCCCAGTTCTTAGCATCACATCAAACTGATTATGTGAGGGTAGTTCATGAAGAGGTCATCAAAGATACAGAAAAATTAGACTCTTTACTTCCAGGACACTGCAAACACTCTTCTATTTTAAGCTCAAATTTCTCCCAATTCTTCACTATTACCAAACTGTTAAAAATATTTTACTCTTCTGTCCTAAAAAGTTCTGTTCAGTGGCTGAAATTCTATAAACCCTCTAAATACCTATAAATCTGGTACATAAACCTATAAAATGCTATCCATGACTGTTTAGTCCTTGCTATCTTTAAGCAATCCCAACCTTCATTACAAATCAGACTTTTCAAGTGTTTTCTTTTGGGGGCCGTTTTCCTGGTTTTCGAGCCCTGCAATTCACATCTCACTAATTCCCTATCATACCTGACAGTTGAAGGATTAGTGGCTGCTTTTTTTTTTTTTTGGTACAGTTTTAATATAGCTCATTTAAAGAGGCATTTGACACAGAATATGGAAAGAACTATTTCATTGTTCAGCAGAACACATTTGCCTTACAGCTGCATCTGGCTATGGTAGTTGACCTTTGCTTGAATGTAAAAATTAATGCTGTGTCGAAACTAAAACATAGATTATTTCCCTCCAAATCACCAGCAGAGGTCTTTGATAAAGAGTCACAGCACTTGAACACAAAATGACTTTGAACATCATGACAATAGGAAAGCAAAATATTTTTCAATATATTTCAGTAGCATGTAGGCATTTCATTTGTTGGCTGCAGTGCGTGGACTTACTAAAAAATAGTAATTCAGTGATATTTACAGACCTGCCAACATTCATTAGTCACTTTTACAGAGGTTTTCTTTATTTATTTTTAATACATTTCCTGTCATGACAATGTCTGCTAAATGCATTGACATAATATCTGTAGCTGAAAGCTGCACAAGTAAGAAAGCAGTTGATGTGAAGAAAAAACTTGAGAGAGAGATACATATATATATACATACACACACACACATATATATATACCTGACAGCACTTAATAGGTTCTGTTTGCTCCCTGGATATTTATTATACCTTCATTCCACAAATATTCTGCTTTTCTGGTTTTAAGAATTTGATTTTTTTCTGCCTTTGATTGTTTTCTAGGTTGGTTATTTTCTTATTGATATTGTGCCTGCTCATAATTGTGAATATTTAATGTAGTGTTTACATTTCTTCTAAGAGGTACAGAGATGATTATCTTTTATAGCAGGCAGTGAGGGTTGCTTTGGCGTTTTCTGCTCTGGGTAGAAAGCTCACATTTTCTGTTTCTCACTCCACCCTACCATTCTTGTATCACAACTGGGTTCAATAACTGGGTGGCAGTCCCTAGTTGTGTGCATCTTATGTTAATAATTTCCTATGTTCAGGCCATAAAAACTAATGGGAAAAAAACCTTTTTACCAGTAGAATATGTCTGACTGAACAGATCTCGATTTGGATTCCAAGTAGTGCGCAGAAGTACTCTTCTCCCCTCATGCCTTCATAACAGTAGTTCCCATTGCAATCACAGCAAGGATTTACAATGACAACTTCTCTTTGACAGAAACAAGCCAGGGAACTGGCATTAGGAGAGCAAGATACACTCTGTAGTCCCCAATTCCAGTCACAGCATGGCAAACACTCAGCCTGTGCAAACCAAGTAATATTGATACCAGTATTAAAATAATCCTTTTGAGTCAGCTACATAGCTAAATGACAAGTAATCTCTTGCTGCTAAGCTGACTCAGAATCATTCAGATTTATACCTAGTGATGAATAAATATTGTGTATTAATGTCAAGTTGTGCAAGCAGGACAAGCTTGTAGCTTCTCTACCACTCTTTGATCTCAGATTTTTTTTTGGTCTTGTCTAGGTCTGTCTCTGCCTACAAATCTCTTGGGGTCAGGGACTCTGCTGCTCAGATATTGTCTATCTGCTTTGGTATGGGATCACCCTGAGGCTCGCGTTACTGGAGCTAATAGCATTATCACATAGTTTAGGAAGCATGTTTCTCTCCCAAATGGTTTTAAACTGTTCAACCTGTTATCCCATGTACTTTCTCATTTGTATTAATCACGTAGCAGAGACACCAAAGCAGTCTTAGAAGACAATCCTTTACTTAGTTTCAGCAGAACTTGAGCTCCTGTGGATTATCATTGGTTACTGGTAATGGTGATTACTGTTACATTTTGACATTTTGGTATTTTGACTTTTTTTTTCTTTTTCTTTTTTATTTTCTTTTTTTTTTTTTAATTAAGTGATCATGGAAACAAAGTTGTTTCATCCCTAGTGAATGCTTGAAGAATGTCTGTGTTGCTTTTACTTTCTAGGCTTATGGCATTTCTGTATTAACATAGGCGGATTTTTGCGGCCTATACATTGTTTTGAAGCTAAAATAGAGTCTAAAAACATTAATAAAGCTTGTTTAAAAAGATATTGATTTGTGCATTTTAAAATACAGAATTATTTCTAACTGTTCTGTGAAGGCCTGATACCCTCAATAATACACAGAAAATAACACAGAAGTAAAACTGAAGTAAAATATATCTTTATATGTCTGGGGAATTAGAGCCAAATTCATCTCTGGTAATGCAGGAGGTTCCAGGTGGATACTTGATGGCAGAGGGTTGCTGCACAAAGTAAGGAAAATCGGAACATTATTTATTGGCTTTTTGGTGAAAGTTCTATTTAATGCTCTGTTGCATGATTATAAAAAGGTCATGAGCTCCTGTGTCACCTGACAGCCTGGCAGCCTTGAGCAAACAAACCATGAGCTACCAGCACCATCCACGCCCCTGAACTTGCCTGGAGAGAATGGGGCCAAGCACAGCTACAGCCAGGTAGAGCACATCAGGTGCAGCACATCAGTGCTCAGGTAGCTCTGTAAATGTTTCCAGCTTTCATTTTCCAATAGCAATAGAGTGCAGAAGTACAAGATTTGTGTATTGGTGCCCTAAGCCTGGTTGTACTTGGCTTCCGTCCTGAGATGCACAGGGTAGGCAGGAATGAAGGCAGCAGAGCACGCAACCCACAGCTTAATTATCATATCAGAAATATGGGGGTAGCTGTATGGGGGGATTTAGCTGTGTGGGGTCCCATTAATGTCAGCATCATGTGGCTGAATCCCCTCTATATCATTTCAAATATTTACCGTGCAGCAAGCAATTGAGTCTGATGATATGGTTGTACCGACCTGTGCTCGCTCATTCTTGCTGTCTGGTGGTGCAGTTCTATGGGGTTTTGTGCCACAGTATTATTTTAAGTGGTTGAAATTACTATATTATTAGCAGAACAATGGCACTGTCATAATTTTCTTTATGGATTCTGCCTTTCAAGTTTCATAACCGGGCTGTAAAAATTTGCTCCAGGCACAGGTTTGGTGTACTGTATGAATTAATGATCAAGTAATAGTTTTATTTGTTCTGCAGAAAAGTTGAACTGGGAATTTTCCATTGGTGGATAAGCACTCATCTAGTGGGTGATGATGAAGACAGAGGAGGTTTGCATATCTTCTTGCTTTTTCCAACTTACCTGGAACTTAGGCACAAATGTGAGATAAGCCATGACAAGCAAATTTCCAGAACACTGAATGAACTGCAGGGATCTCCACTGCATTTTGTACCTCAGTTCCTTTAACTCCTCCTAGGGAAAGAGCTGCTACAGACTTAGCGAAATGTTTCTGTGCCCTTGAACATCTTAGCAGCAACATCAAAGAATCTTTTTGCACTCACAGCGGCGATTTCTTCTCTGTTGAAAGGGGAACATGTGAATATATCCCACACCAAGCTAAAAAAAGAAGAGAAGGGAACAAAAAGAGAATCAGGATATGAAAGAGAAAGGATGAGAAAGGGAGAAGGGAAGACAGAAGGGAAAGAGGAGAAGTGTGAGCAAAAGAGCAAGAGCAAGGGAAAGGAAGAAACTTCTCCATCTATAAGGTGTAAAGACATCACTGCAATGTACTGGAGGAGGCAAGGTCTAACCCAGTTAGCAGAGACCCTGCCACTTCTGGATTCTTCATTTAAGAGGCAATTACAGAAAATGTCCCAGTGGGTTGGTCTGCCTCGTGCACCTCCATGGCCTCATTGCCCTCCAGCCCTGCTCCCTCAGGTCCCCTGAAGGGAAGACTGAAGCAACCCCGGTACTGCAGCAGCAAATTGCAGGGGCATTTTTCACTGTTTTTTCTTCTCCTGAGCTAAGAGGGAAGCTATGCTTGCTGCTTCCGAAGGGAGGTGGGGGGAGGGCGAAAAGGGGTTTCTACTCTTTCCCTTGAGGGGAAGAGTTTTCTTTTGTTTCTTCTGTGCAGACTAATGCAGGGGTGTAACAAACTGATAATCACTGCAGTCTGAGATGAGCTGGTGGACATTTAGCACAGGAACAAGAAAATAGGGCTGAAGATCTGTTTAAGACTTTGTTTATGCTAAAGATCCTATCCTTTATCCTGGCAATTGCATTTTAAGGTGTATCTTATGGAACAAATGAGGACTGGACAGACTGAAAACCGTGAAACAAGGCTTGCAGAAGGGCCCCGGTTTTTTTACTTTAAAACATCTGTCCGTATGGCTTTAAAAGCAGGCCAGTTTTCCCTGTGTTTCTAAAAGTCACATATTACTCAGTCTATTAAGCCACTGTAAGTATATGTACGAGCATGTTTTTGTCACGGCTTTTAATTTGTTTACTCTTATTTATCAGAACTTTTCACTGTCTTAATGTCATTTCTAGCAGCATATTAGCACTAACTGCCTTGTAGCTGAATTTTTCAGCTTCCATGCTGTGCAGAATCAGTTCTGCTTTCAGGCAAAGCTTTTCCATAGTGATTGACAGGAATGTATGGCAAGCGAAGTTGAGAGCCGTAGGAGCCATTAAAATGGTCATGCTGATTGATATTTTGAATCACTAATAATGCAAAGATTTGTGTTTCATTGCTGCACTGATGGGTGAGCTTTGGGGAGCTATCACAATACTGAAATCCCTTAGTGGTACTGCAGGTACTGCCTGCATCTAGAGCTGAAAGATGTTTCCTTCCTCTGAGGGGCAGAAAAGATAAGGGTGCTGAAAATGGTTATGTGACTCTTATCCAAAAGAGAAATTAATGTTTTGTAAAGCTAAAAATTTCCCTGTAAGAACTGTAAGCTTAGTGCAAATTTGTGTAGCATGGAGAACTTAAGGAGATTTGCCTCTTTGGGTTTTCAAGACTGATGAGCTAAACACTTTGAATCCCAAATAGTGAGCTGGGCTTTTTTCCCATATTTGCAGTAAGTAATGAGGATACAGTGCTATGAGGGCACGAACCTCGACAAACTAGACTAGCTTGAGATATGCTCTGTGATTTTGAAGTGATAAAGACATCAGAAGAAATCTCTTTCTCTTTCCAAGTGCTATGAATCAAAATTTTAATACTCTAAATCATGCATTTGGCTGCGCAGTACTTAGCAGTGAGATCATGATGGACAAGAGTCTATCACATTTAGATATACCTAATTAAAAAAAAAAAAAA
>VZRS01001824.1:811122-878678 GCA_013398055.1 Ifrita kowaldi
AAAAAAAAGGAGGGAAAGCTGTTTTACCCTGAAAGGTCAAAATCTTTAGAAGTTCCCAACAATGAGCATCTGTAGTTTTTCCTTAGATCAAGAAACAACTTTGTTGGTAGAGGTAGTACTTTAATAAAAGTTACAGTCAATAATACGTTATTGACCTTCAGGGAAAGGGTCAGTTCTGCTGTTCCAGCCTTTCTTAGATTAACCTAAGTAAAACCTACACACACAGCACCATGTGATGCGGAAGAAAACATCTGAGCTCTACTTTAGCTGTCTGTCTTTGTGTCAGGAATATTTTACACTTCTTTCTTCACAGAGAAAACAAAGAAAGAAACAAACAAACAATTGATCTGACAAATGCGAAATCCAACCTTCCTGTGACCACAGACATTCTAAAAATTACACTCAGATGATATTGCCCCCATCAGGGAACAGAGATACTGTTGGCTTAATGACCCATAACCGTACACTTATTTCACAGCTATGTAGTTTCTAGCACTCTGTTTGGCTGGAGAGATCTCATTTGAATAATGGCTGCACAGTCATTTCTGCCAAACCACAGTACTTCTGCATCTCTCCTCGCTTTGGTTTTCCCACATGAGCATGCTCCCTCTGGCACTGGCTGCTTGCTGATGTACCCACCCCACCATTGCTCTTCCGTACTCTGCTGCATCCATCATCGTGCCTGCCCACTTCTTTTGCAGATATTTAATTATGGAAGAGTAGTAGTATGCTGGAGCTCTATAATGGAACAGGAGGGCACTTAACCTGTCCCCACAAAAAAAAAAAAAAAAAGGGTAGAGTGATGTATTGAATAAAAAGGCACCAGGAAATTGTCGGAGCAGAAATGAGGTTAAAAATCCTGAAACAGAAGTTTGTTGCCAGGATATGGCTGGGGAATTTTGATGGTGGTAGAAAGTCAGAGCCACATAAATATTCAACAAGCAATGCAGAGATGAAAGAAAGAATAATGTTTTCAGTAGCTGCTTATAGGTTTAGCTCTTAGCAAGTTTTCAGTCCAAAATGCAGCCCTCCCCAGTAGGCAGAGTGGGGTGCTGAGTAGTTGCTCAGATGCAGTTTGGGGAATATAAAAAATAAGGAGTGTTGGAGTTGCCATCTCTTTTACCTACCCCGGAGCTTCCAATATTGTCTTTGTGTCACGAAAGCATGTTGTTCTTCTCCTAAAGAAACTGACTTCCTTTGTAACACAAAGCTTGCAAAGATGTCCCTGTTATGAAAGGGAGAAGTTATTTTATGTTCTGTCCGGGAAAAGCCTTTCCTGAGCTCTGACATTGTGACAGCTACCTGTCTTGGAGCTGGTATTTTAAGTTTATTTCTTCCATTAATCGAGCAACAGCTACCCACAGACTTGTTTCACCTTTGGGTTGCACTTGTTTATCAGCTATTTATTTCCCTGACTTTTTGTTCTCCCTCTGCTTTCTCTCCCCTTTGCACTGCAGTTTGCCCCTGTTGGCTCCTGGGCCAGAGGAAATATTTGTGTCAAAAGAGTAAATTGGTAGTCTCAGCTACTACTCTGAGTTCCACTTAAGAAGATGATGTAGGATTCCTTGGTCCATGAACTGAAATGAACCTAAAGCAGAGGAGATACGTTGCCAGAAGAAAAATAAAGAAGCACACATAAATGAGCAGAGTAACTATGAAAGATGAAATAATAGCTGTAAGGCTGGGAACCTAACCAGCCTCCAGAGAATGTTGGGTTTTTAGTCATCACTACATTGCTAACAACAACTTTCAATGGGGGTTGCTAAGAGAAAGGGTTTTGGGATGCTGTATGAGTATGTTGTAGCTGGCATAAGGAAACCCCGCTAGAAGACATTTTGAAAGGAAACTGGAATTATTCTTTTCCCTCTGCCATCCTCACTCTTTTATATATTTCACTTTTTCCAATTTCTTTTCCATAATGCTATGCTCTTCCTCCTTACTTTCCTTGCCAATCCTCATTACAGTCCAATGTTTTGTCTTTATAATAAGCCCAGTAAATCCTTTTCACACATAAAATCCTACTCAATACAAATTATTCTGAATTAGAGAAGCAGCTACTGTGCTTTTATAAATCATTTAGATCCCAGACCTGCCAGGTGCCAACCACCCTTTTCTCTTAGGTAGAGATGGGGTTGCTTAACAGCCCACAGAATTAATACTAGCTGAGATTATAGACCAAAGAGCATGCAAGGAGCTATTTTCACTCCAGAGCTAAATATCTTCTTGTCTGTACCTGCACTGTCAACACAATAAGCTATGCAAGCACGTATCTGTATATACACATGTATAAAGAAACAGAAAAACTGCAGCACAACAAGTAAGCCTCCAGATCAGAATGGTATCCTGGTACTGTTGTTGAGCAGCAATATTGTCCTGCCTGTGAAAAGAATGATTTGTGTCTTGGAGCCTGTCCCAGCAGATCAGCACATCCATGGTAAATCCTGGTACACCCTCTGGGGCATTTGCAGGATCGTGGGCTTTCCCACTGCGCCAGGCTGGCCACCGTTGCACGACAAATCATGAAACTCCAGCTGTGAAAATTATGGACTTAGTCAAACTGTCAATCCAGCCCTGAAAGACACCTGCTGGTAGAAGTAACCTTGACAAATATTTGTTCTAAATGTGGTAGTGTTTGCAGTCTGCAGTAGATGGATTCCCATGGCAAGATGCTCGCTAAGCCTCTCCTACTGACACAATATACTGCTCCTATTAGCACTTGGAAAACACCCATACTCAGCAGACACTGTGTGAGATGTGATGCTCACATTTCTCAGCAATCCTTGACTTTTGAGTTCAAAAACCCTTCAGTGTGGGGTAGAATGAACACTGTTATTATGCTGAACTGAATGTACCATTTTCGTAATTGAAGCTCCACAAGAGTCCATGTTCTGTTTGAAATCCAACTTCAATTAACATAACATAGTTAATTTTCATGCTCTGTGAAGTTCTTAGTATTATTTTTCCTTTCTTACAGCTAAATTCATTTTAAATATATTCCAGATTTACCAGGACTCCATTTTTAATAAATACATTAATTTTTAAGAATGTAGAAGTGCAATTGTTTGCATATGCTTTTGTACTAATAGGAATATAGATGAAGAACCATCTTTCAAACAAAGAAATGGAAATGGAATAGCTACAGCATAACAATGTACAACCTAAAGGACTCCTGTTTTGGAGGTTCTAATGCCTGGAGTCTTCTTTTAGAATATCAGTGAGAAATACCAGGTTCAAGATTTTACATTCAGTTCACTTAGCTAGCCAATTTTTTTTAACCAAAAGTTACTTTTCTTTTTTCAAGAAAACTTAACAAAGCTTTTAATATTTTTAATTTGATGGATTTTGTGTAAGACTAAACTAAAAAAGGATAATTTAATCTTCTGCTTTATGCTTTCTTGATTTCTCTTTTAAAATCCATTTCTTTTTTATCCATAGCACTAGAAATAAGAAAGTGAAAGACAAAGCAATCAAATAGATATGTTTCAATATTATAATGGAAATTTTATACCTATTGAAAACATTTTCAGAAGTCATGATTTTTATGCCTGCTTATGTTCTTGACTCATCCTTCTTCCAGGGTTATGATCCACATCAATTGCAGTTTTGTCATTTCAGACATGGCGTACAGTGCTTACTGCATGCTCAAGATTTTTATTTCTTTTTCTTTTTTTTTTTTCCTAATTCTCAGTGGTGTTGATATATTATCATGATTCTATCAAATATATGAAAGGTTTTCACAGCAGCCTGAAGAAATTAAAATTTGTTCTGAATAGGAGAATGGTCAATGAAACTGATATCATTATTGTCAGATTATTACACTTTGTAAGGAAGAAAATAACACAGGTGTCTCTAGCTACACTGCCCTACTTTCTTGACGTATGTCAGGGCTGGATGGAGAGAGTAAAGAGAGAAGTCAGCTTCGAAATACAAAACTCTGAAATCAGACTTCAGCCCTCACTCATAAATTATTTCAGAGCAAAGAAAAAGAGGGCATCAAATTGCATTATCATATGAAATTATTGCATTAATTTATTATTACAATATATTGTAAAGTATCACATTAGATAAACTGGTGGTGGATGAATAACATAGGCCAACTGACTTCAGAATTTTCAAGGGCTCAGACCTGGATGCCAAGAAAATGAATCCAGCTTGTCACAGATGAGGAGTATGTGGGAATGGATGAAGGCTAATACCGTAGCACTCTTTGGAAGCAATATGAAAATGATACAGTCCATGGAGAGCTCATAGTAGGTAGCCTCACTGCTAAGACATTCTGAAGTTTTATGCTATGGTTTCACTGATAAAACCACGTCAAAACATTACGGCTGTGAACAACCTTTTTAACACCCTGGAAGCACTGTTTGTGTAGGAACCATTCCTACATTTTGTCAGGCCCTTCATAGGTGGAATGGGACAACTGGGACCATACCTAGTCCATGTGTAATCTGTAATTATTACCTCAAATCTTTAGTCCATCTGGCAGGTTTTATTTTTTACGCAGTATATGAGTTTAATTATGAATGCATATGAATAAAAAGGCCAAACAAAGGCTTACAAAATCTTTGTTGACTACACTGTATTTTCACTGAAGGTAATTGTTTGGTTAGATTTTGTCCTAGGTATTTAAAATGTTGTGATTATGGAAACATCCCTCTGTCTCACAAAGTTCTAATCTTATAATGGCTTTTATAATGTATAATCTTTTTATTCTCAAAACAGAAGTTGCTGCAATAAAGTAAAATCAGGTACTAGTCTACTAGAAATGAAACTGCCACCCACAGTATTTGTCATTTCAGAAAGTATTCTTTGTTAGCAATGGAGCTGTGAGGGAAAAGAGAAGAAAACAAAGAGCTGTACACAGGAATAGAAGGTCTTAACATCCCTTTAGTTATTATTCTGCACTGAGTATGTCTATTTTAACATTGCTGTTGTGCAGCATTAGTTAGTGCATGATTTTAAATCGAATTGGTAACAGGAAATGAAGAGGACAGTCCCCAAATTGTGACAGAGGTTTTGGGGTTGTGAGGATTCACCCAATAATAACTGGAATCTGGCAGTGCTGTGGGAGCTGGTGCAGGCTAGATTTCTGATTCTTGCTTGGTGTGAGGAGTGTTTCTGCAGTTCTGCAGTGATGACAGCTGCAGAGGCAAATGCTGAAAGTAAGCTCGAGTCACTGGGATCTTTAATTCCTCTCTCACAACCACACAATTTTCTGGCCTTGATTATTTTAACTCGTTGATCTCTGACAAGGAAATAGCAGAGACCATCCCCTTGGGGTATGCCTGTGGTTGTGTAACAGAGGGGGGACACCATTTGAATACATGCATAAGTCCAACTTTGGGGTTTATATCACACTTGACTCTGGGACCAGTTTCAAGCTCTCTCATAAAGCCAGGCATCTCCTCCTGTAATTTTTCCAATAATGGGGCAATGCTGGTGGCAGCAGGCAGTGAGCGGTAGTCCTGAATAACACAGATGGTGGGACATCTGACAGTGTGTTATTCTACAATAAAAAAGTGGTTGTCATTTTTATGCTTGCTATTATGAAGCCACCTGTATTCAGTCTGCTCTTGGGCAATAGGAAGTCATGGGAAATATGAGTATGTTGTGCTGAGTGTTGCAAATGCATGCTCTCTGTGTGTATGTGTGCAGAGCTATGTACATGGACACATGTAAATCAGTGTGTGCAGAAAGGCATGTTCAGGGGCACACGATGAAAAGTTGAAGTGCTCTTTTTCCCACGAACAGCAAAATATTTTCAATTTAGCAATATGTGGAAGCATTTGATCATATTTATTTGTTCTTAAGACAGTTTCACTTTTAAAACACCGTGTTATTTCCCAGAAAAAGAATTCATTCACTGTGCTGTTGGGGGTTGTATTCTTATTTAATACTTATGGTTTAAAAAAAAAAAAAGAATTCTTCAGTATCCCACAGGATAAGAGAGATGCAAAGCAGCTTGCAGCCATCATCATGTTTGAATCCACTTTCCAGGTTAAGTATTTCTGGTAGACACAACTAACATAAGAAACAAAAGGCCTATGCTTGGTGTAATCAGTCTTGCCACTGACAGTGGTCTTCCACCCTCACCCAGGTCTATCCTCTATTAGGGGTTCCTGAGAACAGCAGGTTGCTTTCTCTGAGAGCTTCTGTCAAGGAAGATTTTAACCCTGTGGACTTAGATAATTTTGCATCACATTCGTCTGTTCAAAAGGACCGGAGTCCAATGATATGTGTGATGTAATACTAAGACAACAGTCACGATTTCAAAGAAATGGTTGGTTTTTGGTCATAAAATAATAGTAAGTAGGTACTATTTCCTTAATTAAGGGGAAAACATAAAAATTATGAACAATCCAGAAAGAAAAAACCACTACGAACAAAAGTCCAGTCATTTGGCTCAGCTGCTTCTATAGATGGACAACATTTAAAAGGCAAATACAAGGTAGGCCTGCCAATCCCTCTTCAAGAAAAAGAATATTTTCATATCGTGGGAATTTTGACCATCAAAACCAAAGCTTTTCTGGAGGACAACCTAAAATGTTTGCATTTCACACAGGATCCGGAGGATAAGATCTCACCCACTGTGCCCTTGCAAAGAAGGCCATCCTTGTTCTCAGTCCAGAAAGGTTTTCTAGACTTCCTCAGTACAGACAACCTCCACATCTGGAAGGTTAACATCTGGGTCCTCAGTGGGAGGTGCTCTGCTGTCTTTTAAAAGTCTGGATGTGTACCTGATGTTGGTGCTTCTTGAATATTCCTCAGTCTCTGTTCCACAGCAGGGTCCCCGCAGGGGATGCACCTCCTTTCTCCTCCCTACCAGCACACTTGGAGGAGAAAGGAATTATTGGAGCTGCACAGATTCCACATGCACACCCAGGTAAGGATCCATCCATGGGCCAGTGTACACAACCCCAGCCTGCCTTTTGGCCAAACACATGCTACCCTCCCACAGAGGTACCAGCAACAAATAAAGGTGATGCCTCTCCTGCTACAGGTGGGACACAGGAGAGTGATAACCCCAGTGAAAACTGGGGTTTGGAGACACTGGTTTGTCCTTTTTATGCTAGTGAACAGCTTTTGTATCCTAAGCAGGGTAACAAGACTGTAGTGCTTCTTTTTTCAGACCTTCTGTTTTCCTGAAAAGAACATCTCTGACCAAACTGATAAAAAAAAACCCTGAAAATCAAATTAAGGTCAAAAACTTTTTCATTTGCAATAATTTCTTAAGATTATGAGGCTTTCACTGTGTCATGGTTTCATTTTTAAACATTCGTCTGCCTCAGTATAAAATGACAGTTACAGGCTTCTCTTAATTCACGTGTTTCTGAAAATTCAATAGCAAGAAATCGATAGAGAGAAACAAGTACATGAATTAAGATTCAGCATACAAGCCTTTACTTGTGTATTGAACTCAGGGAGGTGATAGTCACCTGAGGGATTAGTAGTTCTGTAGGACAACATAACTGTTTCTTTCACCTTGCACTTCACGGAATGGCGTCTTCTCCTCTTCATCCCAGAAGAAAATGCCACCCCAAAAGGAAATGCCTTTTACACCTCAAGAAATCTACCCTTAATATTTCAGAAAGTTGTGAAACTGTCTGGACTGCAGTTGCAATGGTGCAGACACAAAGTAATATGAAGGATAAATTTTCCACCTTAGAAATGACCATGAACAATGAAGATCTGTGTGGTCAGGAGATCATGGACAGGTTACTAAACTGTCTGACGATAGGCAGGATAATCAGAGGGCTCAGCTTATTCACTGCAGGTTTTATAAAACTATTTTTACCAGCTTAGGCCATTGGCATGATTGTGTGAGGTCTTTGTTTGAAAGTCTTGTTAAAGGAATCAAAAGTGATGGACACTGAGAAGAATTTGCAGTATTTTTTTCAATAGTGATTCTGTGTCTAGAAGAGGAGGTTTGAGTAGATATCAGTAAATAATTCCCATAAGACCTGTTCAGACACTGTTAAAAGCAATAGGACTCCTTCTTTTACTCTTTCAAATGTGAAACTTTGATTTGGTTCTGAAATATTTGTCTCGGGCGTGGTTCGATGTATTTGAAATCTGTCATGGTATATGTGGGCATGACCAAACCTCATTAGAAAGCTAATGCTGGTCTGATGTAGAGTCTAGATAACTAGACAGAATTAGAGCTCTCTGCTAAGTTTATTTAATGAGTAAAGAAAATTGTACTTAAAGACTTGTCGCAACTGCATTTAGTATTTCCTTTTCCCGGGACACAGAATCAGAGAATAGAGTTATTTTAAAATAAGAGTTTAAATTCTCATGTCTGAGTTGGACTCATTTCCCTGAAGTGAGTATTATTTCCTCTTATTGAAATTATTTAACTTACATTATGATGATACACATTGGGACTACAATGGGATGTAGCTTCGTGTGTACAAACTCTATTGTTGTCAAAAGTGTAAGTTTCAGCTTACCTGGAAATGAAGATATATCTAACCTTGGAACTGGCTGAAATTAGTTTGAGTGTCAGTATGTTAACTGTAGTAAGCCAGAGAGCAGGATGGGCTATCCTTCCTCTAGTTTGCCTGGTCTGTGCACTTAATTCTACATTTTATCTCTAACCATAACCTTACCCAAGCTAGTTAGCTTGAAGTTAACTTGGAGATTGCTGAAAAAAATCCTACTGCATCTTTATTTGTTATACAGTATTTCTCTTTTTAATATAAACCCACTAAAAGTCACCTATTCAAAATAGTGTTTCAGTGACCATTGTGTCTTCAGATATGGGCCCATGTCTCTTTTCTCACACCGAATAGATTCAAACCTGTTGGGCTAATCCATTCAAAACTGAACACAATCCATAAACTTGAAAGTTGTTAATGCTTCAGAGCTGTTTGGAAACACAAGTCTGAGGCGTGTGGAAAAGAGAAACTCTGTAATATCCTTGATTGAAAAAAAATACTAGAGCATGAGCTCATACCACACCAGACACCAGAGAATCCACACAAAAGATGTTCATTTAAGCAGTTCCACTCCCAGAGAAAAGCTTGCATTGGAGTTTACATCATCCTAGACGTGAAAGTCGATAAAACTTAATCCAAGGAAACCAAGCCTCATTAGTTCTACTTTTTTTTTTCCAGAACAGCAATCTTAGGTCAGATTTTCTGGCTACATTATTCTGTGAAAACAGTGCTTAATAATGTATGAGATGGTAAAATAATAATTGAAGTAACATTAGAACCACAATTACAATAAATTAAAATTGTTCGGTGATTTTTTTCCACATGTTTTTTGGGATAGGTTTGATATAACCCTGGGTTGCAAGGCCATATCTAGCTTATGTTTAAATTTAAAGCTTTAATCCTGTCTGTGTTTAGCTTTAAAACATCATGGGCTAAATCTCCAAATCTTCTTATCTTCAAAATTATGTCAGCAGCTATGACAAAATGACATCTGTTCAGAGGCTGTAACAAGAATATGCGTTACTTGACACTCGGTGCAGTCCTGTGGCAGGGCAATGTCTGCCTCCCACACACAAATGCAGCAAGTCCTCTGCTGAATGGATGTGGTTCAGCCAGCAACCATACTGAGTAATGCTTAATAATTACTGTCTGCTGCTTCTCTTCCATTGAAAAATGTTAGTGTTTCGTGGGTTTGCATTGGTCAGAGGAATGTGAGGCCTTTTTACAGAAACAGGGTGTGGCAACACTTGGTTTTTTCCATTTCCAGAACCTGGAGGTTGGAGAACTGCACGGCAAAAGCGCCTGCTATCTCTCCTTGCCATTCATTGTGTGCATTTAGTGTGTCAGAAACGCTCTGCTGCTGCAGTTAATGCTGAGCAGAGATTGATTGCGGGCTGTTGTTCCACAAGACATGGCTGAGGCAAATTAATAGCTCCTTGCTACTGAAAGGGGGTGGGGGCCTCATTCCCACCTTTCCTACTCCCCCTAGTAATCCTGGGCCTGGGTTCCTGCTCCTTAACTTGTTTGGGGAATTAACCCCACGGTTTCCTCAGAAATCCCCAGCCATGCATCTTTCTTAAGAGGTAAGGGGTGGCAAGCAATTCCCACAAAACCCTGGACGGATCTCTGGGGAAGGGGAGGAGCGAGATCAGGGTGGGCCCTTGGGCCCTTCCCCTCATGGGAGCAATGTGCTTTGGATGAGCTAAGCTGTCCCCAGAGCTGCCGCCCCGCTTGCTAATGGCACATCTGGCCAATAGTCCCTCTGAATCAGAGGATGGGATGCCTTTGCTTTATGCAGAGTCTGCCTGCTGGCTCTGGTGTAATCCAACACTCCAAACAGCGCAATAGCTCCAGCAGTTCAGCCCCAGTGGTTCAGCTCCAGCAGTGGCTCTCTATAGGTGCAGCTTCCCACTCCTGCTTTCTGCAGGCAAACACACTGGTGGTAACTAGTAACAGCCAACAGGAGACTGGGATTTCACAGAAGCGTTCCCCCCCATAAACCAGGAACGCGCTCACAACCTCTGAAGTGCCACATGTTGCTCTACAGACATTTGTGTTTCTCCATGAACTCCAGCAGTGTTATTTTTCTGGTCTCTCCAAACCCTGAGGGGCAAGCAGTGTCTGTTTGTTGTGCCTGACAGAATGGCAGGAGCATCACTGCTGGTCTTCCCCCCTGTGTCCCCCTGCAGAAAGGGATATTTGCTTGTTCCAAGAGTGCCTGTGAGACTGGAACAGCAATCTGTGGGCCTCTGGTGCTAATTCCCAGGTGTCACTGCTGTCCATGGCCTTGGAACTACTGACTGTCTTTTTTTGGGAATTAATGGATGTTTCCTCACCTCCAAATCACAGTGAGAGTTTTGTCTTGTGCATCTGGAAGTCTCTAGTACTTCTCACATAAGTGCAGACATTCTTGTTTTATGATTTCTGTCAAACCAGATGTTATCAGCTTGCAACCTATATTTCACCAGTACCAAACTGTAATCTAGCACTGCTAAATATAGAGAAAAGTCTAGTTTAGAGTGGTTTTTCAAGTTTTCTATTTAGATTTTCAGTAGCTTGTGTCAGAACATGTTATTTGCTGAAAATTGCATAGTCATACCCACTATTTCAGGGACAGTTGGTAGCAAAAATAACTATTGAATTGAAGTATTGTCTAGTAAGTCTGACTAAAAGAAGCGAGTCTAAGTAGTCTTGGACAAGGACATACTCTCTTACAACTTATATAAAAATGTCAACCCTACCTTCTATTTTTCTTCTAAAAAAAAAAGACCTCCATTCATGATTCATTTTTTGCTGTAAAATATCCCTTGTATATTTGAAATGAACACAGAACCTTGTAGCCTTCTTTTAATAGTTTTCTTTTGTTTCAGTCCCTAATAGGCTTCAGAATTTCGTTTAGACATCTTTGTTTCCAATGCCGTAGAATCATCCAACTTATCCTCTTCATGAGAATTCATTTCATATTTCAGGGTCTCAAACTTTGTGCTTCTTAGGTCATTCCTGACACTCAAAGTGTCAGGAAAAAAATCAGTTTCAGGTATCTGCTTTTGATTATGTATCAAAGTATATAATTTTTATATATGTATTTTATACTTTATTTTATCAATCCCCCCACATTTTAGTGATCATGGAGGGTACTGTGTCTCTTGATCCTTGTCTTTATTTCCTGTTTCTTGAAGCTGCAAGAAAAAGGAGGACTTGCCCACTGACTTTAGCACTTAGTTCTTCACATCCCTTCAATAATTTGTTGAGATGATTTCTATGCCTTCCTGATAATTTCTCCAGTGGCTTTATTGCACCTTGCAGATTCTAGTGGACCAAGGACTGGCTTGTTCTTAACCCACAAAAGCATATTTTCTCCTTTGAGATTATTCTGAGTTTTATCTTTTCTTATTCCTTTTCAGGAATGTCATGCATAATCTGCTTTAATGGTCATGAACTCTGCCCTTGGTACATTTAACAAATTCCTGCTGTGTTGAAAAAATCTATGCAGCTCTTTCTTTTAACTAAGGGATATTGCCTTGGCATTTTCCTTTTGCAGCAGCATGTGCAATCTTTTACAGACTCCAGCTTTGCACAGCATATGAGATTCTTTTCATCAGATGCCTCATCTTGTAGCATTTTGGATGAATTATTTGATTTCTGAGCTCTCTCTATCAACTGTTCCTGGTTAATTCACTCTGAAAGACTTCCTGCTTTGTCAAGTTGGGTCTTTTCTTTGGATGAAATCACAGTTCCAGATTCAGTACGGTTTCACACTTCTCTTTTATTTTTTTCCCAGTTCTGAAATGATTTTTCAGATATTCAGACATTCAAGTGCTTTTAAATAGAGAAACAACGTGGTGGGGAAAAACAAGTCAAAACACAACCCACTTTGCTTTATACTGAGTAAGTATTTTTTTTTCTTTTTTTTTTTTTAAGTTATTTTCATTTTTATTCTCTTTTGCCTGCATTAACTAGAAAACTTTTAAGAAAATTCAAGTATTTCAGGAACGTCATAGCTGTTACCTGAAATAATATCAGTCATTCCTCAGATAAAAGACAGTGCAACTTGAACAAAATCCTGCTAACAGCAAGGCCGTACAGACTTTTGTGGCTAGAGGAGATTTTCAGAAAGATGAAGAATGAGACACTGCAGGGATAAAACATAGGAAACTGTTAGAAAAGATATTTTAGTAGCCAGTTGCTCAGGAGTCTATGGTGTGGACACTGTCAGTCATTACAGAGTTGAGAGCAGCAGGTGAAAGTCTTTTCCAGGAAAATGCCACCACGGGGAGTGAGTCTTTGCTGCCCTGCAGCAAAGTGTGAGTCACCCAATCTTCCAAAGTGTTATGGCATCATTTTGCAAACTTCATAATTAACCTGCATTATAAAGGGAAAAAAGTGCATTGAAATTATTTTTATCTGTAAGTACAAAGTTTAATAATATGCTTTACATATGCCTGAATATTTTCTTCATGCATAACATACAGCCTCTCCTGTTACCAGTTGCTTCCAAAAGAAATGTCATTATTTTCCAAATATTGTGATTATCTAGGTATTAATATGCCACTAATCAAAATACACCCTGCAGTTTTCATAACTGAGATTTAGTGTCCTGTAACTGCAGCAATGTTTCTTACTCATTTTGTATCTGCTAGTATGTACAACACATAGTTCCTCTTTGCTTCTGGATGTGGAGTGCAGCACATTGATTCACGCAAAACAGAAGCTCAGGAGGAAAAGCTCTGCCGAAATTAGAGGTATAAAGGGAGGATTTCACACAAATAGTTGTTTTTATTGAGGGTATTCTGTTTCCTTGAATAGCCTATTAATTCTGAAGGCCATTTGGGTTAGAATTCTTAATGTGAATTATGTTGTTATTCATGGCCTCATTTTGTGTCTTTTCATCATCTTCTTTGTCTGATGGCTATTTTAAAGAGGGTTTTTAAGAACGGGATGGATGGCAACAAAAGAATGTGTTTACTTTATCCATCATTGTGGCCTGATTCCACTATACTTACCCCCACTGAGGCATGCATTAGATTTCAAGTGTCCCATTCTTCCCAGTGAAACTAATTGCAGAGCAAAATAGGCCAAATGTGAATGAGGATCCAAAGAATCCAGTTTGCAGTGATTATTGAAGCAAATAAATACATTTTGTTTTGGTGACTTCTCCTCTAGTGCATAATGCCTGGATATGAGTCCTGTGTGGAGTCACTGGGCTCTTGAACAAGAAGGGCTGTATGCCAGAAAATATGTGATTTGGCAAAAAAACCTGAGCTGATCAGAGAGGATGAGACTTTATGACACTGGAGTTGAAATTCCTTCATGTGCTAAATACAGCCTAGTGTATTGTCTCTGTTCAGTAACATTTACAGAGTGGAAATATTTGAAATTGTATTTATTTTGCTTTTCATGAAAGTATAGATATGGAAAAACTGGGTAAATTGGAAGTATCCCCTCTAGAAATTCTTGAGGAGCTTAGTTTTCTGCCCTGTAAGTTTTTAGTCAGAGACAGATAACATCTTCTACTACACTGATAGTACACAGAAAAGGGTTGTTCATACCCGCCAGAACTTAAAGAGATTTGTACACGTGCAAGTGAGCATGAGGCTGGGAAAATTTTTAAACTAACAACTGTACGAGCTATGAAATTTTCAGTAGATTTACAAAAACTTTAGTTTCCAAGTTCATGTCTGGAAATGTTTTACACATTCCTCTTGAGATCATGGCTGGGAGTTCACTGAGAGAGTGGTTGCTCTGTGGAAAAGACTCTCTTTTGAGTCCCTTGGGCTCTCTGTACTTTAATAATCTCCCAGGAGTTCATTTTAGTGTGTTACTGTCTTGGTGAAGACTTTTGGTGCACAGGGAAATGCGGTTGTCAGACCCTGGGTTCCTGATGTCTCTGTTTGGGGGATATTTATTATGATTATTTTAAAGGTGTGTCAGCAAGTTTGCCAGAATTTATGGTCTGGAATTATTCAGCACATGTCAGATTGTGACATCCTCCTCCTATACATAAACATGGTCAGACCCATGAAGAGCTTGCAGTCTAAATAGCTGAGGCAGGCAAAAGGCTGCACCAGTATAACTCAGTTTCCTTCTTGTCTCCTGAGTAAAATACAGCCTGTGCAGTGTAAAACCAGGCACAGAAACAAAAGCTGGCTCTGAGCAAGGCAGCAGGTCGGTGTGGAATGCTTTCTGTGCCGTGCAGATGAAAACCAGCCACTCTGTAATGGAGTAATTACTCAAGGGTGGCACTGCACGATGTGGCCGTGCCGCATCCAGAACTTCAGCCAAACTCTCTTTAGTCCCAGGGTGTCCCTGAGCAGTCTCCCTGGGCCTCATTTACCTTGTTGGACTCACTCTGCACCTCCTGCAAGGGAGCTCTTTGTCTGGATAGGACTGACGGCCACTTTTCAATTAGGTGCTTGAGCAAGGAGCTCTTCTAAAGAGAAGTAATCAACACAAGAGAAAGTCACAGCCACATCTGATGTAAAATGGATTATCTCCATCTGGTTTGGACTCTCCCCTGGTATTTTGTGTCTGACTTCTATTATCTGTGTCTGATTTAGGGGATAAACACCCTAGGGCAATATTTGCACAGTACCACATGCCATGACAGCACTCAATAAATTATAGTAGAAGGTGGTCACACAGAATTGTTCCCAGCTTCCCATCCCTGAATCCTACTATTCACAGATCCCAGGCAGTGCAGGAGAATGGTGTTTTCTGAGTGGCACTGTTCTACACTTGAACAGATTTCTCCTAGAATGAGTATTTTTATTCTAAGGAGAGTTAAAGCATATTCCTTTATAATTTAATGAGGGTTTGTTTTGCTAGTTATTCATGCCTTAATAATTCAAATCTTTTCCAGACATGAGGACACCTAGGATTGTTGCAGGCAAACAATTAAAAAAAATAACAAACCTTAAGCAATTCCCTCATCCTTCCTCAAACCCAAATGACTTCGAAATTACTTTTTTTTCTCCCTCTTGATGTCTTTTTTCTCCCTCCACTAACCACCCTCCTTTTTTTCATTACACTCCCTTTTCTGTGCTGGTTCCCCACAAACCCAAGCTTCTCATGCAGTTTTTCTTCTTCTTGAGTGACACAGAATTATAGCCACAAATATCCATAATCATCTCCTTCAATATTTGAAAATGCTTAGGCATGACTATAACACAAAAGAAACCCTTAATTGGCTAGGTTATTCTCTTAATTTTAGCTTATTCAAGCTCTCTTGCAGAAGCCTGATTTTTACACTTTCTGCATTTTTATTGTTCTTCCTCAGGCTTTAATGAAATACAAAATACTGTTGGTTTGAAAGGCAGTGTTTACATTTAAAGGACAGAATGCACAAGGTCAATGAAGATTCTGTCCCATACAGTTATTTTAACCTTTTTTTCCTACTGGCCCCTTGGGTTTTATGGTATCCTGTGTTGTTTTCTTCCATTTCCCTAACAAGCATAAAATAAATACAGCAAGAAAAGCTGATTTTTCTCAGTACCCTTCCCCCTTCCAAACAGAAAACAACAAAACTAATCTATCACTATGGATATGTTAAATGCTTGCAAATTATTAGGCATGATGTCTAATAGGTATGCTTCCTGTCTTAAATATATAGATTCCTTTAAACCACAAGTTAAACTCTCAGCACTACTGAAATACTCATCCTCTGGCTTCCAGAGAGACTGGGATTGAATGCCTTTCTCCTTACTCTGCAGTTCCCATTAATGTTAACAGGCATATTTCTTCTTGCTTCCGTTGGAGTCGGCTTGATACACATGTGGGATCCTTTGATAACCTCTTAAAAAGACACCCTTCTGCTTTACATGCACTTTAGAGCTTTAATGAGCTCACGGTGCTTCTTTGTGTCTCTGTGGCCAAAATGTTATCTAATACTTCTTGTAAATAATACAAGATAGCTTTTTACTCTGTAAGTGACCTCTGTAGCATGTGCTAACAGTCTATTTGAATATATTTGCCCACAGGGTGTTTTGCTGGAGTCAGGGGAAACCATTAAGAAAGCAAAGCAGAACAGCCATTCCCTTGCTTTTCCACAGCCCAGAAACAACTGTTTCTATTCAACTACTGGGCCAGACAAAACCTGGGAGAAGGAAAGGTGAAAGAAGGAGGAGCCAGTACCCTTATCTTTGCTTTCCAGTTCATTGGTGCAAAGCCATGTAGGAGCAAGTCATTTCTCCTGGGGAGCCTCTGAGCAATTCCTATTGCAATGGAGATTTTTTATGTCTGCTTCAAAGGCCACTGTAAACACAAAATGGTAAATTGTAATGTCTCTGCATGTATATTTGGTCCTACTTCTATTTATAGATACAGCATTTAAACCTTGGAGCCCTTAGCTCACATCATATACTAACAGGTTTTTGGGTAAATTTTCCATAAAAAGCATGAAATCAGAGCTTTGAATCCCTTTTTCTTACTATGTTTTAGATGCATAGGAAGTGTTAAACAACTGTTGAAATACAGCCTTATGTGAACAGCTTTCTGATCTAAAGGTATTCAAAGGAGTGGGCTGCAAGGCTTTACAGTCCCAGCATGCAAATACACATCACACACTTCAGAATGGCTTTCCCTGTGAACATTAGGAGTTCTGCCATCTGTGGATCACTTGAGCAGGATGGCTTTAGCCGTGGGTCATGGGGTGGGCTCATCTGTTCACCCTCTGGCTTTGGCCCCCACCCCTGTGCCCCCTCAGGAGCACTTGGAGAGCAGTCCTGTGCCCTTGGCTTTGGCCATCAGGCAGCAGCTCTGCATGGCAGCACAAACAGCAGGAGAGACAAAGTGAAGGGTAAAAAGCCTCCCTTCCCTCCCTGAAGGCCTGAAAGCATGTCCCTGTAGTGGGATCCAGGTGGGAGAGGTCATTCATCCTCCCTTTACACTCCTGACCCTCCTCCCACTCCCAGGACCTGCTTTTGGCCGATGGCAGTGGTGGTCGAGCTGCAGGGGATGCTGAGTAACTATGGATACTCTTCTCTGTACGGAGGCACTGGTGGCTGTTCCACAACTGCCAGCACTGGAACAGATTGCTTGGTAAATTAA
Organism: Ifrita kowaldi; assembly: GCA_013398055.1. NCBI lineage: Eukaryota > Metazoa > Chordata > Aves > Passeriformes > Cinclosomatidae > Ifrita > Ifrita kowaldi. The sequence goes on from VZRS01001824.1 coordinate 828,606, forward strand.
ATTAACCAGGAGGATGATGGGCATAATTGAGATCCAGGTGCTGATGGAAGAGACTAGAAAGGGTGATGCCTGCCGTGCACCCCTTTGCGTGAATCTCATGGAAAGAGCACTAAACACATGCACGTGCCTTTGGATTCCTGCAGTTCTCAGGCTTTGTTTGATGTCGGTAGGAAGTGTGAAAATCTAAAGTAACTGATCATCTGCATGTGTAACATCAGAAAGCAGAGGAGCAAGCTTCACTCCAGTCCTCCAAATATAGATTCTGTTCTGTTCCTTCTCACTACAGCTGGCCAGATAATTTGCATCTATCTTTTTTCCACTTTCTGTGCTTCTGAGAGTGTCCTTGAAAGACTTGAACAGACTGAATGCTGAGGTTACAGACTCCCAGCCTCACTCAGATCTTGCTTTCTCTCTCTAACCTGTACAAAGCTACTGTAACTGTTATTGCATTTAGGACAAATAAGATTATTAAAAATGTGTTCAACATTTCTGATACTTACAGCAATCCCAGTAAGAACTATGTCTTAATAGTTGTCAAATTTTGAGGTTTTGGTGGGGTTTTTTTGATACATATTGGCATACTTAGGCACTACATTACAATGAATATTAATTTTGGTTGCATTGCACTTCCCCATCAATGACAAGAAGAGATTAACTAAAACAATATTTTATTTCCTACTTTAATGGTGAGTACCTAGCATTAATTATATTATTAATCCAACTAGAAACTCTTGTACAAAGATATTTCAAGCCATTAGTTGCCCTGTTGTAATTGATGGATTACTGCATTACCATTTAATTTAGTATTGTTTTCAGGGCATTACATTCAGTTTCATTTAAGTTAATTGTATGGCCAAATAAGGAAAGAACTTGCTTTGTGAGCATGAGTGATGCAAGCATGGATTCTTCCTGATTTCAGAGGTATAATGGGATGTGATCCATACAGCAATTCTGTACAAGGCCCTCCAGTTAGCATTACCTTGCAATTTATGGAAACAAGAAAGGAGGGAATGGACTAGAAGATTGCATGGCATTTGGATTCAACATTGTGATAGTCTTCTCTGCAAATGGAAATGAACATCAATTATTCAAATCTAGTTATGCTTTCAACCCTCTTAATTGCAAAGTGTTTTTCATTCAGTGATCAAGGCCAATTCCCTAAACATAATGGCAATTATAACTGTGCATCCAGAGGAAAATACACTCTCTTTGGCCCAATTTTCAGCTCTGATATGACCTCTTTATGCTGCTTTCTACACAGAGGGGTTGTTAAGATGGAGCAAGTGTTCTTTTTTTTGCATAGAACATATCCTAGGGCTGTTGAGGAGCATGGACTATAATCTTCTTTGCTGACCCAGCATAAAAGCAGGGAAAATGTGATGGGTGGGATTCTCCTGCTGGACTACAACCCCCAAAAAATACAACAAAACTAGACATAAGTGTGTAGACTGTTTCAGATAGAAGCCCTCAGAAACCTGAGACACCTTCACAAGGGCAGAGTATGTGGTATAGGACTGGGGAAGATCCATGGCAGCTGGAGGCGAGGCTGGAGGTAATACTCAAGGGTATCTAAGATAGCGAGTGCCTGAGTTACCCTGAATTTTCCTGGCAACTGGGACAGCTCTTCTGGGCTATGAAAGGCTAAATGTAAATTATATTATTCTTGGAGCTGAAAATTGCTCAGTGCAATGACTTGTATAAGGGCATAATGAAGCTTCTTTCTCCTCAGTGCAATTGCTATTTTTTATTAGAATAAATTCAGGCCACTCTTGTCCATCTTCTAGCTTATAGGTTTTGGTTTTTTTGTTTCGTTTGGGGTTTTTTTGGGTTTTTTTTTGTGGTAGAAATGACGATTCTGTTGCACTGTTTGCATGTTTAGACCATAACTGTTAGTGCAAGTAAACAGCAATGCAAAATGTGTGTCTCGAACCACAGTCAGATCTTTACTGAATGGACAATAAACAACAAGGCTGATTATAAAGCTCCAGCCTTCTGGTGAACCACAACAAGATCTTGGATCAAATGTGCTATGTCACCTTCCCAAGAACCTTCCCTGATTGTTTTTCTGTAGCATGAGAGTAGAAAGACCAGGCAACAGCTGGTGATATGTTTGGCACAGAGAAGGTGTCTTGTCTGATACTCAGGGACAGTTCCAGATGTCTTTTCCTTTGTCTTTAGTAGACAGTTGCATGAGACATCAAAAATCAATGACATGTCTACTGGCAGGGAAGAAAACAGTAACTCTTTTAAATCAAATGTGTTCTCTGTATTATATTCATTAGAGATAGAAGTGGTTGATGGAGTCATTCCATTCTCTGCTGTGTCCTCCTTTGATAAAAAGAAAAAAAATAAAAGAAATAAAAAGCAAAAAAAAAGAGAGAGACACAAAGTCTCAGTTTTCTGCATTCTTTAGGATTCAAATCTAGGTCTCATTCTCCTTGCTTACGGTACATTATTTCCTACAAGTATCTAATCTAGAGGTTTCATTCTCTAGGTTTTACCACTTGTGTTTTTGAGAAACAGATTATTTTCTTGCTGCCTTTTTCATTTCCTGATGTGATGTTTTGTATTCTTCTGACAACAAAAACAAACAAACTCATTCACTCATGACTAATTAGATTTCAGCCACTATTGGTCGGCCTGCATTTGGGCAGTGACTGCTGCTTCAGCTCTCTCTGGCAGAGAAATTTGCTTCACATATTGGTTTTGAACAAAGATGTGTTGCTTTTTCAACCTTCTTCAACTAAATTGTAAGTTCCTAGTAGAACAGTGCAATGGGATGAATAGTCAATGCCAGGGATGGGCTTCAGTCAGAGAAGTTGGGATCCTTACTTTGAAACTCCTGGATAGTGTATGTTGGATAGGAGATTTTATTGGCTACACTACCCTTCTAAAACAGAAAGATGACTCTTAAATGTATCAGAGGTTGGAACAAGGATCTGTCTTACCTCCAAAAACAATCTGTAGAGACTGGGGAAGCTGCCATGGTTGGTGTCACATTTTCCTTGTGTTCAAAGATGGTCCTTCACTTGCAGCAGATTAGCCCAAGATCTGTGAAACCTCTCTTGCGATGTAAGCTTCATATGGAGGCATCAGGCAGGATTTCACTTGTGCCCAGAGGATTTATGTTTTGTTTCTCTGCAGAGGCATGATTTTCAGCTTTGAAAGGACTGGAAATGCCACTTGCCAGAAGGAAGCCTGAATACAGTGCTAACACTTGTGCAGAATCCACTCCTTTCACGACGGACTGCTGTCCATGTGTGCTGAAAGCTTTGGTTTGTATTACTCTACAGATGCACGTGATGGGCTATTCTGTTTATTATCATTTGAGCCTAGATGTAATGATAGACACAGATTGCAGTTTATCTCTTCTTATGACTTGCCACAGGGTGTGTATATGTATTTCTGGTGGAGCACATTACTGGTATCTGGACACTGTTCCATGAGAAATGAGATGCATCAACTGCACTAATCAGACTGTTGTCCCAAAACCCATTCAGTACATTATGATCTGCTCATTTTAATAGATGCCTCTTGTACTTATTATTACCTTAGAATGAATGCCTCATTCAAGGAAAAAAAGAAAATAAGGGAAAAAAAACTGAAACAGAGAAATTACTCTAGTGGCAGTAACACTCAGAAACATTTGCCGTGGGCATTGATTGGAGTAGTTGTCATATATTTATGTCATGATATAATGGCACACTGTAGGCTATTCTTATATGCATTCTCATTCCGAGCTCATTTGTCACTTGTCTCTGTAAATTCAACATCTTCCTCATCTGGGGGAGTTTATATATCTCCTTGCAGTTGACTGTAAACAAATTGCAAGTGCTGCTTGGCAGCTGACAGATAGATCCAGCTGGTTAGGTGAGGCTGCTGCAGTCTCAGTGCAAGATGAAAAATTTACACATTTCAGAAATTCTAGGCTGCTGTTTTCTAGAGTGAAATTTTGGGTATGACAGCAGATGTCAGATTTAAAAAGGAGAAGAATGAGATTCTGTGGGGACTGAAGTAGCTCTTTTCATTCTCACGAAGAAGAAGAGCACTTACCTGCCTCGCTGCTGTAATTGGTTGCTTTACGCTCACCGTGTGAAGTGAGCCCCGGTGTAGGGACTGTGCTGCTCCACTTTGCTAAAGCACAGGTTGGTTTCTGATTTCCAGCGTGCCATAGCCCCTGAGCCTTTACAAGCCAAGGTCTCCATCAGGAATGTCTGGATCGGGGTGCTCAGACCCCTCCCAGCTTCAGGGAGCCTGCAAACACATTCTGCACAGAGCTCGCTGCAGCCCTGAGGCCTCAGCCTATCTCTGTCCTGGATGATGGAAAACTTTAATAACACGTACAAAATTAATTTGGACCTTCTCCTAACACAAGTCTTTGAAGTCAGTGGGAAGCACTGAGGGGTTTTGGCATGGCAGCCTTTATTTCTGTGCGTTCAGCTACTACACCGACTGACTTCAGTGGGTGTGAGTCACTGTTGTATCCGTAAGCACCTCTTTTAATATGTAAAAGCCGTATGTATTTGTTTCTTCTTGCTGAGCAGCCACTCACCTCTCAGTTGTGGTGAAAGGTGCTATACAGAAGGATAAACTGGTAGTGTAGCTCTTTGTGCCTTGCTAAGATAAGACACCAGCCATATGGCTGAGTGCTGGGCACGGAGAAAGCAGCTGAGAGCCGGGAGGTTCGCTGAGTTTGTTTGGTTGATTTGTTTTTATTAGGCAATTCTTTAAATGACTCCTTTTTTTTTTTTTTTTTTTCCTGTGGCCACTTAAAAATGAGACCTTGTGGTTCTGTATGTAATTGTGTTACCCTTTGTTCAGGAGAAACCATATGGTGGTCTATAAGAGCATAGGAAAGGCTCCTGGGGTTGTCAGGGGCAGACACAGCCTGCCTTGTGCTATCTAATGACATTCGCAGGTTTGCTGAATTCCCTTTCCAGTCAGACTCCTTGTGCTGCCTATTATTTCTACTAGAAATTTGCTTTAAAACTTCACTCCTCTGGAATTCTCCTCATTTTCAGAGCAAGCTTATTCCTGACCATGCTTTCCTCCTCTTTGTTCATGTGCCAAAGACTAGACTGTCTTTTAGTGTAAATAGCTTTTCTTTTGAATATTTATTCTTCTCTGCCCCTAACACACCCACACCCACACCCACCCACTTGCAAAATCTACATATCTACTTACATGAACAGTAATTGTGTTCTCTAAACAGAACAAAGAAAGATCTTTTAGTCCTCCTATAAACCTAGACATCCTTCTTTCTGTTCCAGTATGAATGTCTCCCTTGCATGTACATGACTGGAACTATGCAAAGTATCACTACAATATTCTACATAAATTGCTGTCAAAACCTTATACAATAGGCTTAATACTGCATCTCCCTATGGAAATATTTGGTTTACATTGTTGTATGATCATATTAGCCTTTTTAAAATAAGAAATGCCCCGATGGTTCATGGTCATTCCACTTATACATTTAATCAATTCATCTGGTTCATGTAGCTAATATACCCATATTTTCTCCTCTGTCATTTAGAAACACTAACTGTGCACAGTAAGTTATAAAGCAATGTAGATGAACAATAGAAAAATATGTAATCCAGCACACTGTATATAGAGTTGTAGACTCTAGCACCTGGCCCCAGCAATTCTTTTCCCTAAAGACAAAGCATGTAGAAAATGTCTCTTCCAGCTGCTTTTTGAAAATGCAAATTATAATTCAGGTTAACAGGTTAACCATTTTGAATACTATTGTATAGTTGACAGGAACCAACCTAATTCTTACTTCATTAGTTGGAAAAAGAGTTAATAACTGCACTGTATATAATTTTGAAATATTGTGCAGGTCAAAACAAAGGGCATTTTCATCAGTGATCACTCTGTGTCAGCATTTCAGTGGAAATGTTCAAGAATACTTGTACTACAGATGAAACAGTATAAGAGATTTACTTATAAATGATGTTATTGTAGCAGAATCCATCTATTCTTACTAATATCATCTGTTCAACTCAATAATGTGTGTAATTGTCATTTTTGTAAGAATTACTTGCATCTTGAATTTATTTTCCTTTATTAACCTTTACCAAATATTATTCATAAATTTGAAGGTGTACAGCTCTTTGGTGCAATAGTTACACCAACCCCTGTATTAATTTTGCCTCCTTTGCCTATATCAAATCTGTTAAAATAGTTTCATTATGATTCTGAATTACCATACATATGCTTTGAACAGATCCTTTATAACCTCCCCTATTTGCATACCATTCAGCAGTGCATTCTTAGCATGAAAAAAACCCACATAGACAAAAAAAATCCCTGTAATATCCTCAATCCCTTGTTTTCATTCTCTTCTTGTTAAGTCTGAAACCTCTGCAAATCAGCGTTGTTTAATGTGTCGACCATTTCTCTTGGTGAGAAAGTGCATATCTGGGTGCATATATCCAGAAGAATAAGGGCAGCTACCCAAAGGTACAGACTGGCTGTGGATAAATTATTTATTATGAGGTACGGATAGTCTTATAGCTCATGAGTGACAGAGCAAAACAGAATGACGAGCTGGTATGAAAGCTCATCAATAACTTGAAGTAATAAATAATGTATTTGTCTTTTGCCAATTGAATATATTTTTTATGCTCTATTAGCAGTTTTCCATGTGTTTAATAATTATTTTGGAATGAGATAGGGAATTGCATCATGCAGATTCTAGGAAGTATTTCTATAAAATCTCATTTTATTCTGTGGCACACTTTTGTTTTTGTTTAAATTATACAGACGCATACTAGGGATATGCAACTAGTCTCAATGAATAATTTATTTGAATTTAACCTCCTTTTCTACTGCTGGAATATTCAAACAATAGGCCACAACTTATTCGGATTCATATGTTATTAAAATTTCATTTGACAGATGTCTTTTTGAGTTTTTATTTTATGTCTTGACAGCGACTATTTGAAAATGCAGCTATGTACTGTAATTCTGCTGAAATAAATGGGATGCTTTTTATCTGATCCTTGATTAGCTGCAATTGGCCTCATGAATCCCATGGCACTTTGTGCCCTGCCTGCATGAGAATACAAGCAATTCTTACGTGAGCATTTTATGTACAGGCATAAAAGTCGGTTTCTGCCAATTAAGTGTATAACTTTGAAGTTGCTTCCAAAGAATATATTGGTCAGCTGTGAAAAGCTACTGCAGGTACAGACTGAAATAACTTTCTCTAAAATTTAAAATTTACTTTCTTTTCAGGTTTTTAACTTAGTTCACCGTGGAGGCTTCATGTTTTGCATAATTTTCCCTACTCTGTATGCTGTGATCTGCCTTTTCCTCATGTTCACGTGCCTGGTCCTGAGACGATTATCTTCCAGGAGCTGCTTCTTCCAAGCAAAAGTGAAACTAAAGGTAACAGGTGAACCACAAAAAACAATTAGGTGCTGCAATACTTCATCTGTTCCAGTTCTTCATGTGTTTTCTATAAAGACAGATCATTAAATTAACATATAAAAGTTATGTACTCCACAAGTTATATTGGACAGAAAGGTACTGATGCCTTCCACCTAATTCCAGACACTTAATTGAGAATTTTACATGAGCCTCAAGAGATAAGCCTCACTCTCAAAATGTTTATTTCATGATAACAGCCAGTTTCGGTTCCCTTTGCAGTCAGTACAGAGAGGGACAAGAACCACACAGGGAGAATTTGGCTTACAAATACTCTGGGTTATTCTTTAGATCTCCTTGCTTGCTCTCATTGCTTATTGCAGGTGAAGACCAGGAAGCCAAATCCAGTTTCTCTAACTGAAATGTAGAGGATCCAGTGAAATGGGCATTTCTAGACAATGCTCTTTTTTATCCTGAAGCAGCGCAATGCTAAAGTGGCCAGCTCAGGGGGAAATTTCTACATTGCCGATACCTGAATTTAGGTTAAATGAGTAAATGCAATAAGGTAATCTACATCACAGACTTTTTTAAATGCAGAGTATGTGAGTCTGGATAGTAACAACAAGGACCCAATTCTGCCTGGAGAAGCAAAATTTATGTTGCCTCACTGGGTCAGCTCTGCTACTTACCTCACTCCTGCTTATGAGAGTTTTAATTGCACTTGCAGGTAAGATAAATTCCTGGTCTGAAGTCCAGGCCGAATTTCTGATTTGTTTTTAACTAAAAACCACCTAAAATGACCCCATGCTGCCGGGTGTATCCTCTTGGTATTTGACAGTTCCCAGGCTCTCTTGATATGCCCTTGCTGCATGGGGGCATTTGTTCACAATCAATACAAACTAATACAAATGAGCTCATAAAATTAATTTGGAGTTATGCCCCCTTTGCACAGACTCCCACAAATGGTTTGAGAAGACATATTTTTGGGAATGTTGGTAACAAGCAGCCTGGTAATGTCATTCTGTTTTGTGACAGACGAGCATTTGTGGAATCTCAGAGGCAGACTCCCAGCTAGCATAATTTGCCATCCCTCCCTTGGATTGCCACTGTTTTATTGCAGCTCAAGAATCTGGCCCATGACTCTTGTTCCACTCTGTCTTTTGTGATTCCTGTGTGCCCCATATATCCCTATTTTATGAAACCATACTGAGAAGGAGGGGTAGTTTTCCTTTGTGCCACTCCAGAAATACAAAACAACTTAATTGGCCAGAGCAGGCAGGTTTGCAGCTGCTTTATGTTGACAAAAAGGCACAAAGGAGCCAGACAGTACTACTGAAACGAGGTCTGTAGCTCATAGTGGCAAGATGTGTAAAGCAGTGTATGAATTGTAAATACATTTAGATTTGACCGTAAGTCTTCTCATGGCTCTTTCCTAGAGCTACAGGCTCGTGTTCACTGGAATTTAAAAAAAAGAACAACATTTATTTGGGGAAAAGTTCTGTTCTGACTTGACATAGAGCTCTGCTCTCTGCTGTGTGATGCCAATTGATCCCACTCCATCCCTAAAGGAGCTGGGAAGTCAGAGAGTCAGCAGTAAAACTCTGGTCAGTGTATTTTTGAGTTTTCTAATTTGATGGTCAGTTCCCACAGCAGTTTGAGGCAGCTGTATGATGCTGTTCTGAAGAGTCTAAATCACTTACAGACATTAAGAGCTCCTACCAGGAGTCCTGCTGTCTTTAAGGACCTTTTTCTTGGAGGAAGCCCTTTAATTAGACTTTGCTCCAGTTCTCAGGCATTACATTTCAGAATACTAAATATAACTGTTCTGACAATCAGGAATTCATAAACCACTTCAGTATTTTCTTTATTCATAGAACTGCTGAAACCCAAACAACAACAATAATAATAATAAAGATAGCAGCATATAAACTAGTTGCATTATGGGAAGAACTTTCTGATCACTCATAATTTATTTTTCATGACACTATTTATTGATATTCTCTCCCTCTTCTCCCTCCACCTAACCCTCAAAGGAAAAGGGGTGAAAGAGGGAGGATGAGGAGTTCAAAAGCAAATGAACCTCTGTATCTTCAAAAGACTGCAGTTACTGGGGTTACAAATCACATTAGTGCCCAACAACAAGGAGGATGCCTATGCCATCAGCAGCAGTGGGGTTAATAAAAATATGTTCTTCTGCATCCATCTTATTTTATAGGTATCTGTGCTTTTTCAGAATTTCTGTAATGAGCATGTTGTGCCTGTCAGGGGTTGGTTTCCTCAGTGAAACCTTCACAGACACTTTCATCCCCAAAGTCTCAAACTTCTTGTCAAAACCTATAATTACCTCCCAGAGTCAAACCTGCCATTAATAATCTCAGAAAGACCTTTGCTAAGCCTTAGCACTAAGAGTGCTGAAAATGAGTAGGGACCTCCTGTATCTGTGCCACTTCTCTGGACTCTGTTGCCCTGCTCTGGCAAAACTGAGAATTAACTAAAATAAGCTTTGCTGAAATAACAAAGCTTTCCAACAATAATACTGTAAAATGTGAAGGTAATCCAGATGTCTTTCTTCCCTTTTTACTCCTTCCTTTTTTTCACCAAAGGAAGACAAGTGCTTTACTATAATATAACTATAACAATTAGAGGGGGCAAAATGTGGGAAATATTTTTCCCAGTGTCTATATTTTGCAGAAAATAGTGAGTCAAAAGGCTAAAAAGACAATTTTTTTTCCCTGCTGGATTATAAAAAAATCAAGGTAAAAGCTGTTATAAATGTCAGGTGGCCTGAACAGTAACATAAAAATAAATGCAGTAATTTTAATGAATTATTCGTATATCCTTAACACCAGTGTATACATTGAATTAAAATCACAATGAAAATGAGAGTTTCAAAGACAGTTAGATTTTGGTTTTATAAGTATTCATCTACTCGATGTGGATAATTTGCTAGCATAAATAAAAGAACAATGTGGACGATTAATGTCATTTTCAGGGCATTTGCTGACTGGGAGCTCCGTGGTCATGTCTACACCATGATCATGGCCAGTGATAAAAACCGAAAAGGATTCTTGATGACTCTCCCTTGCCAGCCAGCTTTTGTTTTTAGCACCTAGTAAATGCAGTTGATTTAACTAGATCAGATTAAAGGCAAAGTTCAGTGGTTTCATTTTTTTCAGTATGGGGGTTTTTGGGCGTGGTTTTTGGTATTTGTTTGTTTGTTTGTTTTTCTTTTCAGGAAGAAGTGAACTAAGCTCCATGGAAGATGTTTATATTTGAGACATTTATCAAGATCTTTTTTTCCCAGTGTATTTGAAACTACCATCAGCGTTCACATTGGTAAAATCAAATTAAAGTGAAAAGGTGTCATGGAGGAGCAGTGGCAGAGCATGGAGGATCAAGCTCCAGAAAACCAAAAAAAAAGGTTGCCTGTCCCAAGTAGGGGATTCCCAATGCTGAAATTCTCCAAGTGTATTTCTAAGGTGTTCTTATCCCATTAAACACATGGGAATTTTAAAGACTGAAAATTCCATCAGTTTGGAACATCTGGATCTGAATGAAAATGATCTGATATTTCCCTGAAATTCAGAACTCATCTGAAGCTTTATTTCCAAATCCATCTCTATTGCTGGACTCTGAGACACTGGTTAGAAAAATGACGTAAAAAGCTTCATTGTCCAAGTGGCTGAAGAGTTTGTAGCTATTTGTGAGTAACTCAGAGGAAGAGGATGCATGCAGTGAAGGAAGAAAAGGATGGAATTATGTCATGAGCCAAGATGGACACTGTGGAAGTTCTGCCAGAACAGAGTTAACTGATTAGTGTTTGGATAGCCAGTTAAGAAAGAAACATAAGCCTAACTGGAAAATGATTATTCAGCACAGGCCAGATGCTAGTGAAGATAATGAGAAGGTTGATTAGTGAGTTGAAAGAAACAAAAAGAATTAACCTGCAGCCTGTTTTGATTCCTGAAACAAACAGCACATGGAAAATATGCAACTGGAAATACTTTAGAAATTCCTATTTGCTGATGGTAGGTAAAGCAAAAGAAGAAAATAGTATTAATGTAGGGAGGAATCATGAGTATGGTCAGGACTCACAGGGTACACAATTTCAAGCATTTTTATCAACCTTTGAAATTTGTCTCATTTTGCGTTGAATCTTGCAAAAAACTCCATGATTTTTTGCAGGCTTTTCATCCTAACCAGACAGGTAACTTCCCTCTGATTCCAGCTCTCTTTGCACTCTTCCACTGCCTGAGACAGCTCTCAGCTCTGCTCTACTTCAGTGATTGGGATATTTTTCTCTCTCCATACCATGACTCCCTCACTGGTGCATTGCACCCTGAGAGATGCACCCCCATTTTTCAATGACTCTGTGATCTAAAATCTAATTAAACTGTCTTCTGATCTCTGTTTCTGTGTCTGTCTGATCTATCAACACCCATTTTCCACTTGAAAGGGTAAACAGATATCCATCTCTACCAACAGCGAGGAAGAATCATAAGTCTGTAACTGCAAACCCTGTAATTCAACTAAGGAAGTCAGGGAGACTCTAGCGTGGCTATCAAATGAAACTTTGAAGCTGTTATTCAAATTCTTTTCTGTTGTGTGTGCACATCTTGCCAATATTTTTCAGTGCACTAATATTATGCTTTTATACTTTGTATACTTTGTATATACAGATACAATTTTATAAGTAAGATACATTTTAAAATAATTTTACAAAGAAATATCTTAATATTAAGAATACAGAACCTGCCAAAGGGTTAAATAAATTAAAGCAGTAGGTAAGTGAACTGGTTAGGCAGAACATTGATTTGTGAAAAGAAATATTATGGCTGACATAGAAGTCCGTATAGAAATTAGAGCCATGAAGTGGTAAGTTGATTCTAGGATGCTACAGAGAGAGTTTACATCTCTAGGGTAGTTAAAATAAAATAACACAGAATCAGCAAATGTTTTTGTACATTGGAGATTTCTATAACAAGGCAGGATGTTTGATCCTGGCAGAGTTTTAATTACTCAGATGTTGACTTGGATGCCACTCAATAAAAAAAAATGAAGAGGAGGAACACATTTTAAGAGGCATTTCAGGTTTGCTTTCTTCCACAGTTTATTGAAGCATTCAGATGGTTAGAGGCTATTTTGGACCAAGTCCTAGGATATATACCAAGTATGATTAATGGGACTGAAGCAAGGAAACACCCAGATATTATAGTATCATTAGTTCAAATTATTCTTGGGACCTGGTGGAGGCGAAGTGAACATTCTCGACTACAAGAAAGTCAACTTTGAGAAAACATGAAATGCCCCAACAGGTTTTGGTTATTATTTTGTTGGTCAAGATTTTATTTTGCAGAGGGAGTCTAGTGAAGACTCTAAGAAGAGTTTTAGAAACAGTTGGCGATGCAATTAAAATCCATCCTGGTTCAGTCTCGAGGGAAAAAAGGCAACAGATGCAAGTTTGTTTAAGAGCAATGTAAAAATAATTATAAACAGAAGGCTTCTTTAAAAATATATACAAAAAGTAGTGAGAGGTGGATTGGGAAATCTCTAAAAATAAGCATAAGTAAGTCAAGAACATAATTAGCAGTACTGAATGTCGAATTGTAAAGGGTTTTTCAATTAACAAAGAATCCTGCTGTTGTATTTACAGTAAATGAAAAAGAAAATGGGAAAGTGATCTACTTAAAACAAAGACTGGAGAACCAAAAATAAAAAAATAACAGGTTTTGAGAAGAGACAGGAGATGGCAAGCTGCTCAGAGTCAGGATTACATTTCCTAATTAAAGCAATTACGAACACTTAACGTCACATTGAATAAATTCTCCATCTCTTACAAATCTTTCCACGCTGGCAGACAGCTTTCACAGCCACAGTGGTGCCAGCCATCGAGCAGGTTCCCACCTAATGGGAGTACTTTTCAGGAAGTGGATCTCGGGTTCCCAAAGGAATCAGGAACTTGTGGAATACTTTGGGGTATCTGAGGAGGTGACAACCTGGTCACACTCACTAGAGGAGAGCCAACGTGCATGTGGGTGTCATGTAGAGCCCAACCTGTGTGTCTGAGCTGCAAGCAGGGTTCCATCTATCCTTCCTTTTGTTCTTCCACCCTCCTTTCCGATTTCCTATCACCAGCTGATTTGTACAGTCCAGGAGAAAAAATTCAGACCCTGGTTTGTAAAACACATGTATCACTTAAAATTATAAATTTTCCTGTGAATTTTTCCGGCAGTATCAAAAAGGCAACTCATTTTCTTCAATTTGAGAACAAGCTGGTGTGCTTAGATGATTCAGGGTCATAGTTTTTGTGATGTAAACCTGATCATAAAGGAAAATTCCTAGTATCTGGAGAAAGATAATTACTAGAATGCAAATAATTCACAGTTATGAGAGTTCAAGAAAATTAAGATAGAAACAGATGAAGTCTTTTGGAAATTACTTTCCAAGTTCCTTGATGAGGACACTAGAAACTTGCAAACATAATGTCATTAGTCTGAGATAGGTCTGTGACATCAATTATGGAAAAATATTAGCAAAAAAGTGTAGGGTCAGTGGTGGAGCATGCTGTGGTACTTAATTTCTTTAGAGACATGTAACATAAATTTGTGAGGGTTTGATATGGCTTAATTCAATTGTCATTTCCCCCCCATTTTTTATTATGTAGCCTTGTCTGCATTCAATATAGAAAGAATTGACATAATTTTATTTTTTAATGTATACCATTTTCACCTTGACAGTGATTAATTTCACACAGGAATTATCTTGCTGAAGAAAGCAAAGATATTCTTGTCCTCTTCCTTTGAAGACTGAGCATGTTCCCATTCAATGAGGTGAAGCTTCCAGATGTATGAGGTGAAACAGGCTCTCCCCCTGCAGCCCATGGGGACTGACACTGGAGACTGCAATTATTGTAGCAGGAACCCTTTGTTGCAGCCAGGCTAGGAAAGGGAAAGAATTCATTGCAATATTTAACACTTGGCCCAAAAGGACCAGGAGTGGAGATTGCAATGGATATGTCTTTGAAATGTTGTAACTTGTGGTTTGAGTTGCACGTTACAGGAATTGCTGTAGCAGGAAACACCTGAATCAATGGAGAACAAGCCTTACAAGAAGCAGTGCAAGTGCAGCAGTGACCCAGCCTGGGCTGGTTTTGGTGCTCCACGTAACACACACATCTCCTGTGGTGGTCCTGAGTCACCACCGGAACAGAGGGAGCCCAAAGTCGTGGACTAAATGAACTTTACGGACATTCTATGGACACTTGGCAGGTGTGCTCCATAGACTAAGGGGAATAACGTGTGATATGAAAGGATGGGAATTGGGGAGGTGGTTAATGAGGTTGTATTGACAAGTGTGAGACCTGAGTGTGATGTAAGTGGCATGGAATAAGGGGGTGGATAATGTGCTGGTCTTGGCTGGGGCAGAGTTGTTATTCCCAATGTCTCTAAGCTGAACCCCACCCAGAAACATCTCTGGGTTCTGTTAGTATGGACTAACTCTTCTTCCATGTGACTGATGAACACTGGCCAGTTGCAACAACGCTGGTTATTCTAGCACAGTTTACTACTTGTAGAAGATCTATAAACAAAGAAAATTTTAAGGAATGATTAGCAATAGGATCAGAAGATATCATATTACTGGTCCAAACAGATGAAAACATTATCTAACTTATTTAGTTAGAACATCAAACACTATTTTTAATTAGCAACATTTTTGTCTTCAGAAAACTTCATAATGGTGAATATGGCCTTGATATCCCCTTTTCCCCTCTGTTTCTGAAGCTGCCCCAAGTAGGCTAAAGTGCTTGCTTGTGTGTGAGAGGAAATGGATGACAAATAATAACAGCTATGGGAAACTGAAGAGAAAAGAGCAAAAAAGGAGTTTTATTGTCTAACAGTCCTTGAATTTCTGTCTGCATGTAATGGCACTGGGAAAGATAAGCGAGCTATAGAGGTGTCTCCCTCGGCATACTGGCATTGAAATGCTTTTGGAATACAAGCTCCTGGCTAGGCTTCAGTTTGCTCACAGTATTTGATTTCACTGTCTTTTTCTAACAAAGAGTAGTGCCCTGCTGAAGGTACAGAGCATGACATCAAGTATAAGTCAAAGTGATGGGAAGAAGATATTCTTTATGGTATACAATAAATAACAGGACTATGCCTGGCTGGCTGTATCGTGGATAGTTATATTTATGATCCAGTAGATGTCCCTGACATGTATGTTTGTGAGGTATTTTTTAGGAAGAAGTGATTTTTTACCCAAATGGAAATTACTCTTACTGGAAAAAACTGAAGGAAAAATATAAATGGAGTTTCCTTTTTGATTCTTCATTAGATAAAGCATCTTATAGCTGATTACTACTCAGCTCCAAAAAGAGATTCATAAGGTTTTAAGTTCCTGGGGAAAGTCAGTAAATACATCGTTTAACATGAAGCATGTGAGTCGCATTTTGAATTCTGTAGGTTTACCTGAAGTTGTATATTTATTTAAGTGCATGTCTGGACTGGGACCAAAGCTCTGTGGGGAAGGATTTGTAACTTTCTGTTGTTGATTTTACTGCAATGCAAATAGTGAGTAGTAGTAATTATTGTGCCATTTCACAGTCATTATCAAAATAAAACTTTATGTAGCTTGTTGACTGCTTTGGTTAAAAAACATCTTTTTGGTACTTTAGGTTATATAGATTTGCCTTGTTCTTTCATGGCTCCGAAGCAATGTTAATAAACCATTTCCTTGCATTTTTTTTCTCTTTTGGTCTTAATGAGTGTCTTGCAAGTAGCAATTAGCAGGACAACTAAAAGGGAAGAGATCAAGCAGTAAAACTTAACAAGGGTAAATACAAACAAAGATATTTAAAAATAACTGTTAACCTCAAAAGTTAAGATCTGATAGGAGTGGGCTTCCCCCATCCCTGTAAATGGCATTACCTCACACAACACATCTCATACAGATGTTGGCATGAAATATCCAACTAAAGTTTGTTATCCAATGCTCATAATTTAAAAAAACCCAAAAAACAACAAGAAACAACTAAAAATCTATTAAGTAAAAGGGTCTCTGATTTTTGTCTCAGTTTTTTAACACAGAAAGGGTGCTCACAAAACATATGACACATTAGCATTGTTTCACATGTCCAGGACTGATTAGCCATGCAGTGCCTACTCCACATAATTGATCCAACACAGACAAGAAGTTCACCTACAAGAAGTTCACTCCAGGACCCGCTAATCACATCTATGGCTCATATTCATGCAGTCTGCGTCAGTTCAGAGCTGCACTCACAGTGGGACTTCTGCATTTCAGAGCCACTTCACACATGTATGATGACTCCTTGCCTAGGATCTAGTGTGAGCTACCATCTTTCAAAGAAATTAATTTAAAAATGATTAGGCAAAGGGGCTAATCATTCACCACAGAATGGTAAAATCTACAAGTTAACTCACTGTGTTTTCATAGTAAGCCCATTACAGCCATGTCCTGCAATTACTTACCAACAGTTCAGTGCTTATTTTGTTTCTGTGGGGAACAGCTTGGTGTAAAAAGCAGCAATATATTTGACAATAACTAATTATTGTCAATTAATGGAACAATTGGCAATTAAAACCAACATGGTAACAATTTTGCATGGCTGATCCTTCATAAGCAAGTGTGGCACAAGCAGGCATTCCATCTTATGTGCCCCCATGGGTGAGAGAGGCAATTATAGCAGCAGATATTTTTTGGAAACGGAAATTTTATTTGATTGGATGAAAATTTGGAGTATATATTTATCTAAATATAACACAAAGGAAGGCACTTCAAGTAGCTTGCATATGGAAGGGAAGCAAATTTTTTGTCAGGACTGTGCACCTGGAAAAAACATGCAGGTGAGAACCATGGGATAAAATTGTGAGCTGCTGACAGCCTTAAAAATTGCCCTAATTGAGAATGAGACTGTGAGGCACATCTAACTGTTGCTAGGACCTTGAAAGGACTGGCACTCAATCTTCTAATTCCGTATTATGGAGAGAAACCTGCAGTGTTTGTGACCTTGCAAAATCGGTTTGAGGCTAGCTGACTTTTAAAGCCTTAAATCAAGATCCTGCCAGAATGAGATGATTCTTGTAAGAATGATAACCCACAGATAAGGCAAAATGAAATCTAGTTGGCTCTCGAAATTACTTGGACAAACTCTGGCAATGGAAATGTCAATCACATGGCCTCCTGCCAAGGTTAAATCTCAACTTCCCTGTGATTCAACAGTCTGGACGCTTTGGCAATTGTTTCCAACAGAAATACTATAGAAAAGCAAGAAATTTCTGTTAGCAGCTGGTGCGAGGTGTCTTGAAATAGACTTTTTAGCTTTAACTTGGGAAGTGTTAGAGAAAAGGGAGAAAGTGATTGTTTTGGACAGCAACTGGTCTCCAGATGTATGGGCCCAAAATGCTTCTCTGTTTGCTTATATATTTGAAATGCAGAGCCAAGTCAGAGAGCTGCATCCCCCAGCTAGGGCTGGGGGATTGACAAACACCTTAAAGAGAATCTGTTCATTCAGGATTCCAGATAAATTCTCTTTTTCAAATTCTTATCATAAATTCCAAATATCACCTTTTGATCACTGACATTTTCTACCATAATTCCTCATTGCTCATAAATTAGACCTGCCAATTTTTAAAATGTGAAAACATGAGAACTTCTGCTGAATTGCAAGGAGAGTATATTAACAGATTGCCATTGCTGCTCACCCCAAGTCATAGAATCACAGAATGGGTCAGGTTGGAAGGGACCACAGTGAGTCATCTGGTCCAATCTTCCTGCTCAAGCAGGTGTCCTAGTAACATCTATCACTTCTAAGTGTCAGTCTTCTGTTTCCTTCCTTGTGTTCCTGCCCATAGCTGCAAAGCTATAACTAGAAGCACCTCTCTCTTAGATTAAATGAAATTACAGCACAGAAAAAGTTTTTGGCTGGACTCCAAACTTAATTTTGTTGAAACACGGAGTTGTCTTTCATTACATGTAAAAGCAGAGAGGAACATAGGACTCATTTCCAACCCATGGCACCTGGTTTCAAATCACTTATTTATCTTTATGAAATATGAAGGGTGGGTGGCAGAAGTAAGAAATATGTTTACTGAGAACTTTTAAATTCCTATTTCAGAGGTGGATTTGGTACTAGATATGTTTCAACACTTAGTGGGGAATAAATTTCCCATGGTGAGGAAAATTGTCAACACAGGTGGTCCAGGTTTATGTTATCTTCCCTAGCAGAGCTTCACAGAACTAGTTATGTGTACCTTAATATCCTGTAATTCCTAAGTGCAGAGAGGTTCATTAGCTCCTAACAAGGGTTTTTGCTTTCACCAGCCAGGCTGCTCTCACCACTACAGGTCCAGGTTCCCCACCATGCCCCACTCTTTGGTCTCTTCCCTTCCACTTCTACCACTTCTGTACCATATACCCTTTAATCTTTACAACACTTTCACAAACGGATTGCTTAATTATTTGAGCCTTTCTTGGGTAAAGACTGGCCAGTGTGAATCTTTATTCTTCCCTCCCACACCTCAGCCATGCATGTCACAGAGGCAACACCTTCCTAAAAATGTGTCTCTCTCCCGTTTCCTTCCTCCCCTGTAATTTCATGCTGCTGCCCTGTAGAGTGTATTTCCCAGGGAATGCTTTAAACCTTTCACGTTTTCCTTCCACTTCTTTCTAAAACTGTTCTAAGCAGATCAAATCTGATAGATAGCTGATGTTACAGAAAGAACTCTGCTGGAGTTTTCTGAGAGGCAGAATGTAGTGCAGATCTGTACGAAAATAGAAAATTCTGTAAGGCAGCTCTGCTGGGTTCAAAATCATTTTGTCTGTAAGGTCTTTTGGAGTATCTGTACAAAGAATTCTGGTGGGTCATTTGATCTGGGATGAGAAGTAACAGAGACCGTATGGATCAGTGAATTTTTTCCCTTTAGGAAAGCTTGATTGAGAACCTTCCTCAAAATAGTGTGTTTTGTTTCTCTGGATACCTATACACAGCTGTGTTTGACGTTTCCCTGTAATCACAGCAACAGGTGAATTTTTAATTTGTTTTCCAGGATTTGGAATATGTGCCTTGTGTTCTGGAATAAAGAGCAACCTGCAAAAAATTATTGATATGCCTCAAAACTGAGCCTTTCAGTTTTGAGAAGAGTACTTCCACCACTCTCATGGAATCCGAGTGATATCTACTTTCTCAGGTTAATTCTTTTTTTCACAGCAGTCATGCAACCCCTTGTTCTGGTTGGGGTTATATTTGAAAAAGCCACCAAGTATGCAAAAAATGAAGGCAAAGAAAATAAAAATAAATACAAATAAAAAGACCCCCCCACATTCACGGTACGTTACAGACAGGAAAAAGCACACAAAATCCTCCAAAGATGGGAGAATCCTAGAAAAAAAACAAAACCACTAGGTTTTATGAAAAGAAACCATCCAATATCATTCTGCTCCTTGGATATCTACACGGTTTTATCTGTGCTAGTAAACTGGATGTGAACAGGAGGGCTCCTGGGCATGGATGTCATATATATAAACATATATATATATAATGTCCCCCCGGTTCCCAATAGCAAAGAAAGCCAACACAGTTCTTCACAGACCATTAAAACACCAGAATGCCTCTCTTTACAGGGGAGAGCATTTTCTTCGTTAAAACAGGTAATTTAGTAATTTTCCGTCTCTAAAGATAAATAAACTGGCCATAACATGAAGATGCATTAACATCTTGCCAGAAGTCTTCACAGAAATTACGCAAGGTTGGAATGCACCTCACCAAGGTTTTATAGAGGAAAAAAAAACAGGTTTCAAAGCAGTATTTCAGTGTTTGCTTCCTTATCTGCTGTCAGACATTCTGTGCAATATGTGTGCTAAATTATGCTGGTTGTGTTATTTCCTGCTTTAGGTGCTGGTGCTGAGTTAGATCAGGATGGCCAACTTGCAGCTTCTGAGTTTTTAGTTGCTTTTAGTAAGAAGATCATGTGGCTAGAAGAGTTGTCTGTCTCTGATTGGGTCATAAGTTTTCTTGGTGAGGAGAACAGGTACGCAAAAAAATTTTCATCTTTCCCTTGCACAACATCATGAGACAGGGACACGATGGCTGTACACTGTCCCTGCCTCTCCCTTCAGGGAATAAAATATTGAGAACAGCACAGGACATCCAGAGAGCAGGCATGCTCTCCAAGGCATTGCTTAACTTCATTCTAAATGTAGATGTTCTACATTTTCATGTGTTGGGTTTTCTGGTTGAAAAAAATTCACTCCTAAAACTATGAAATGAAAATCTTAATATTAAATTTTGACTGACAATTTTCTGTGCCCTTTCTGAATTAATTCTGATCTGCTTAGTGAAAATGTGATTGCAACAGTTATTGAAATACATCATTTTTCAAACACTAGCTATTTCAGTAAATTAAAAATATTGATCATATGTCAGCTTCAAAAACAAAGAACAAAAAAGAAAAATGAACATGACTTTAATTTCAAATGCTTTGAACTAAAAAGAAAAATAATATTTTTTCTTTAGCATCAGGTCTAAATACTCAAAGCAATGAAATACTTATCAACACCCCTGGGAATATTCCCTGTAGCTGAATCAATCTTATTTTCAAGTGCTTTCCTGAGATTCCGTGTAAATTATCCTTTTTTTAATATCGTTCCATACCTCCCACATGTCTTTAATCTGCTCTTGAAGTGTTTGTCATGAAGCTTTAGATACAACCGTTAGTAGGGTCTCTTTTTCAATGATGGAAAACATCTTCCATGCAAATCCAATCTTCCATCAGACCCTGCTTAATGTTGGATCTGTTTGCTTTGGATTAGACTTTAAATACAAATTGTGGATTGAGTGACTGGAAACAGTAAGTAAAATTCTGTACAAAAAATTTATTCCTCATTTTCGTTCCTGAAAATTTGGAGATTTTTTTTTTTAAGATCCTGGGTCAGTGTTCTCAGATAAAGCTCTAACTCCTGCTCCAGCTGGGAATGATGGTAAAGTTCTGTGAACACCTATCAATTACATTCAAGGTGTTTTATTAAAACCCAGGTAAATCTCTATTTTGATGGAGTCTTAAATCTAAGTAATGTTTAAAGCTCAAAATACTTAACATCCAGGATGGAACTAATCCAATATCACGTCTCATAATGACCAAGAATCTTTTATCTTGGAGTGCTGAGAACATCTTAAAAAAAAGTCTCATAGACTTACAAATTCAGGAAACTAAGTCAGTGTCTGTGCCAATGAAAATGAGCTCCCAGATGAAATTATAGCCAAAAAATGGGATTGTTTAGAGCAGAAACATGGGGAGCAGATGAGGATTATGATTGTTTTCTGACTGAGAATAAACATTTCTGGGATGATCAAGTTTACAGTCCACTCCTGAAGGAAACCGTTAAATACTGGAAAAGGTTCAGATAAGAATAAAGAAAATGGTTAAACAAAATGGATTGTTCTGAGAGATTCTACATGGTCCATTTAGTTTAGCAAAGAGACATTTAATCTCATCTCCATTTTTTTAGCGGGATTTTTTAAAGAACAAGATCCCATGACTGAAAGCTATAAAAAGAACCAACTGGACATTCAATTTGACTATGGATGTCATTTTTTCGCTTGGAATACCACATATTGTTTGAGATTTCCTAATAATTTACATCCTAAATTTAAGGGACCTAACTGTTCACACTGACTGTTCAGGTGAAAGTAGAAATTGATACAGTTCTCTATATTGATTCACAAATAGATGTGACTCCAGATGTTTAGTTAGAAAGCTTTAAAGATGTAAAACAAAACAGAGTTTTTGTGGTTGCTATATTTTAAAATAGCAGCAAAGTAGAAAATAGCATGGAAAATAGAAAGTCAATGTTCTTCCCTATCCAGCTTTTCTAAATGTGATATTTGTCACAGCAGGGATGTTTTTCACCTTTCAACTTTCCATAGGAGTGGGTTGTGGTATTTTAAAAACTTTATCTCTCTCTCTCTATCCATCCCACTCTTCCTCTTTATTCTCTTATTTGAAACCACCAAAAAAAATGAATCACTGCTTATTCGTGCTCTGCACTCTCAGCAGAAAAATATGCCTTTAGCATTTTGCAGAATGATTGCAACAAAAGTGTTCAAAGGAATGTGAGTAAATAATCGTTCACAGGGATAAGTGAGGCTACATTTAAGATTCAAACACTGGAGTGTATCATTCTGATATCAAAGATATGCAGAAATATTTATATGTAGATATAAAGAGATGTACTGTGATGCACTTGCAGTTTGTTTTCAGATGTAGCTCAACTACTTCAGGAAATCAAAATGTAGTGGTTGCTCAAAAGAAGAGTGAAAATTCTCTATACCATTCATATTACATATGAAGCAAATGCCATTATGAAAACTTCATTAATATGTAAATTACAACATTTTGATTAGCATTTGCAGACCCCTTTTGTTAAGAAAAGAGATGGAAGGAGCTAACCAGATTGCAATAATTTACATAATAACTCAGTGGTGGCAATGGCATCAAGAAGAGAACCTAAGAAAGGCTATTATGACTTTTTTTTAAACAGCTTAACACAATATTAAAACCAATTGTACAAAAGGAAGGACAATATTTTTCTTTAAACTGACAAACTCTTTCATGGAGTAGTGAGATGTATTAAAGATAGGCTGGAGTTTACATTAAAATAATGGGATATGCATTTGCTAAACAAAGGAATACAAAAATTGTGTGTCATTGTGCAGTGGTCAGAAGCCAAATGAAGAGTAGCTTTCATAACTTGTTTCTCTACAGTTGCTTCTGCAGTGTGTTAGATCCTAGTTAACTTTATCCTTTATCCTTTTGGAAAGCAATGGGAATTTGTTCATTGACTTCAACAGCCTCAGGATTTATTTCTGCACTTTTAGTTTTCAGCCTGGAATATGTCAGTAAGACATGTGAATCTCTCACTCAGATGATCAAATCACAGCATCATGACTGTACAATATGGCATTTGAATTTCTAAATTCAGACAATGCGTCCAAAGATGCCCTTCTCTGGCAACATCTATGAGTGGGTTTTATAGGTCCACTAGACTTTGAGTTGCTTGAGCAATATCGGGAATCTAATACATTATGCCTTTGCTCATTCCCTATCCTTTAAATATTCAGAGTAATAAGCTGATGAAGCCTCTCTTTAAGTACAATATTTTGCTTTTTCAATCGCTGGTTTTTTGAAGGATGTTTCTATATTTGGACACCTTAAAGGGAGCTCAGTAGCAGTTGTGTTTGCTCAGCTCTTTGGGTTTGTCAAGAGACAGTGGAGCACTTACAGCTGGCTTACAACAGCGTGGCTTTTTTTCGCGGTAACCCAGAAAATGGTGTGTAGCAGAAAAAAAACAGAGAGAAAACCATGTGGATTCTGAGGACTTTCATATACTTGCCAAAGTTCAGAGACCTCAGGGCAAAACAGGAAAAAGAAAAGAAAAGAAGAGAGTTGAAAAGCAAAGTTCAACAGCTCTGTTTGGTGCTACTTGAAAGTATATTACAGGCATCATACTAGATTTATCAGAAAAAATAACTGATCTTTTAAAATTAGTGAGCTAGGTGGCACATTTTGTTTGTTACAGTTCCATGGGGAATTTTTTCGCCCCAGATGACTTCTATAGAAAGGGTTTCATTATGATGCAACTAAAGCAAATATTGGCCCAAGAGTTAAGAATAACAATACAGCTTTTTTCATTAAAAGGGTATTCGGTGACATTGGGAAAAGAGTTTCTCTGAAGCATGGTGCCCACAGAGAATTTCAGAATAGGAACGGATCAACCTGCAGAGATTTTTTTTTATTTGGCTTTGTTAAATCTTTAAAACATATAGAGATTTTTATGTTTTACAATCCATTGTAAAAAGCATGAAACTTTTGTCAAACTTTGTAAATGTATTCAGGATACAGCTAAAAAAATATTACCCAAAATAACTGGTCACGCTTATAGGAAGGATTGGGCTTTCAGCTGGTGATAATCAGCCTTGCTCCATTGAACTCAGTAACCTTACACTGGCTGTCTGGTGTTGCAGGCATCAGCAGGGAGGAGTTTAGCATGGAAGCACCAGCCTAGTTCCAACTAATGGCAGATTTCTTTGAGTTGATGGGTAAGACTCACAACCAAGAAGTAAGTCTCAGTTGGTATCCATATAGGGCATATAGGATGCATGTGAGACAGTACACATGAAGAAATGACCTAAAAAATTCCTAAATGGAATTACTAGGTATTAATGACTCTTTAAGACCAGCAAATTTTGACTTGTTTTTTTAATCATTAGTGTTT
Source organism: Ifrita kowaldi (assembly GCA_013398055.1). Lineage (NCBI taxonomy): Eukaryota > Metazoa > Chordata > Aves > Passeriformes > Cinclosomatidae > Ifrita > Ifrita kowaldi. The sequence continues at coordinate 853,275 of VZRS01001824.1, forward strand.
ATGACATGAACTCCTAACCAGATAAATCTTTTCAATGGATAACACTATGGCCTTTTGGTTTTTAAATATGTTAACAAGTGTGTAGCATTTTGGGGGACATTTTTAGCCCCCTTAATAGTTACAAGCTGTTGTAGAGTATACAAGTCAATAACTGGCCTTAGATCAATTTGTTTACAGAAAAATCAGCAGCAAATTCCCCACTGTGCCTCCTTGAAAACAAGAGTTCCTAAACAGATGAACAGTGGAGGGCAAGCAGTGGTCGGTGACACAGCATGCCTGGTACCCTGCCTTGCCTTCCTAGGTGGGAGGTGACCAGACTTTTTAAATGTCTGGCCCAGGATCTCTGTTTTGCCTGAACTGTGCTTTGTGCAGCCTCAAAAGGGAAAATGTGACATTTCTGTTATCTTTCTGCTTCTTCTTTCGGGACCTGCCAGGTGCCAGTTAAATCTTTGCCATAAAATATTTATCCTCAAGCTTGTCTGGTTTATGACCAACAACACATAGCTGCTGAGGCCATTGCAGTATCAAGAGACCAGGAACTCCAACATGCAGGAGACCAAGCAACATCTCCTTTCCAGCTGCATTCATGTTGGCAAAGTGGATGTTTTAGGAGCTATTGTGCTACTGTATATGCAAAGAGGTAAGATTCTAATGAGGTACTGGGATGAATCAGACTTGCTAATCAGGTCTGCTGTCCACGTTGCCAGAACTGCTGCTTCATGATAGCATAAATATTTTCCCCAGCCATTTTTGTTCAAGATCCTCTTCCTGCTTTAACTGCTTCATCTTTATATGTTGAACTCTTTTTGTGTTCTACAATTGTTTTAAATAATTGTAGCTTCTTTCTTCTTGCTCATCGAGAGAAGGAAATGGCAACAGTCCTCCTTGTATCCTCATGGAAGTGTTTCAGAAACATACTTCAGTGACACTGACAGCTTGTGCCCTAAAGGGCCAAAACTTTTCCTGACAGCAGAATAGCATATTTCATTGTTAATCTGAGCAATCCCCAAACCTTATGACTGCAATCACATACACGATGACCAGAAAAGTGATACATTATGTTCAAGATGACGAAGTCCCTTTTATTGAAGACGTGGCACAAGTGTGTGTCTTTTAGAGAGACCTGTCTAGTGCCGGAGGATGGCACAGGGAGTGATCCCAGGCTCACACCTATCATACAGCTTTCTGTATTTCACTCATAGGCTCCTGTAGCCTGTCATATAATCTGTGTATAAAACTTGCCTGTTCTGTCCTTTTCATACATACATACTAATTTTCAGGATGTACCCTCAAGGGGGATGCCTATAGTTTTTCAGATTCCAGTAGCCTGTTCTAAAACTCTCAGCAATAAGATGAGCTGAGACATCCTCCCCTAAGTGGCCATGAGCGCTCTTGCATTTATGAATGCCTCTTCCTCCTGCCCAGTTCTGGGGTGTTTTGAGGCAGTAGCCTCATGATCCTGCAAAAACATTCTCTGATCCTGAGGTGTTTTAGCTGTTTTAAGGAATTTTAATACTTTATGCTTCTTGCAATGAGCCAGAGATGACAGCCTTTTGCATTTGTGTTCTGTTAAGGTGACACTTCAGGTTGTGCCTGTGGCAGGATGTGCCAAGAGAATTTGTGAGGATACAGGACCTGGTAAAGGCATAGGACAGCTTTCTGCAGCAGGAGAAAAACCTGGTGCAGACCTGTCTGTATGTCTGAGCAGTGCCTGGGCTGATCCAGGCATGGAGACATGCCTGGGTTTTTTCTGGTGAGAGGAATTTACCTGTTTTTCTCCAGAAGGGATCCTGCAGACTTGCAGAGCGGTTGGTCACAGCAGGAAGGCACTGAAATGAAACAAAGAGGCATCTGAATTGAGAGTAGAAATTCCACTGATGTGTCCACTAGCTGTGATCCAGAGGGATTTATTAGAAACATGCAGATGCTGCAAATGCAGTGAGAATAAGGGTAAATTAAACATGCTTAGTCAACTCTTAATCTCTAATTTCATGTAACCCTAGGTAATTATTTTCACTAAGAAAATTCATTGTCATCTCAGCAATGAAAGTCCTGAATTTGAGACAACTTTATTTTCCATTACTGAAACATTCCATTTTAAAACTTTTTAAATTTTTTTTTCAGATTTTAAAACTCCTCACCCCACAGCACTGATACAGCAAACCATATACAATGAGAGGCTTTTAAATGTGTCTCTGTCAGTGTAGGAAATTAACTTTGATTCTCTACTTTTATAGTGAAACTTGAAAAAACCTATCTGAATTAATTGTATGGTCATTCCATACACTAATATAATGCTGATTATGCTGTTGTAGTGTTATTTTCAACATCTCAAACAGCCGTTGTACCTTTCAGTCTTTTCAAACAGAGAGTGGTGCTCATGTGAAAACAAATTGTGGTGAGCAACACTCAAAAAAACATTAATGTGTGTGAAGCAACTTAAAGCAATAACTGTGGCCTTGGACACACAGGCAATCATTCACTCAGACTACAAAGCAATCATTTTGTCCAAGAAGAGAGAAAAATAGGTTGCAGCAACAATTTGTTCCTAAAAAAATTGGAATCAGTTAATCAATTTGCAGTAACTATCTGATTTATTTGTGTAATAACATGACTGACCATTTACAGCCTTTTCCAATAAATTTCAAAGCAATGATTTGCTGCAGCCATAAGCCATTTATTTTGTGAAGATGACCTTTAATCTCTCAGATGATTGATTAATCAGTATATCATAAATAGAATCATGAGAGGTGAAGAAAGATTTGCTTGATGATGACCAATCTTCTGTTCCTAAAGAGCTCTGCAGGTGTATCCAGCACACAGAGAGCTTCATTAAAGAGAGCAGAGGAGCACTAAGAAAACAATAGTATTTCTTAATATTTGTTCATTAAAAAAACCACAATTATAAAAATAATCCTCCACTTGTAAAGAGTTGCCTGTTGTTTTTCAACACATCCTAAATAAGAGGGAGATGGGTAATTAACCCCTGGACAGAGGAGAGAATGGACTGTGGCTATGATTTCAACATCCTCTTAACCTTCCCCACTCTGGGGTGCTGAGTAAGTGTTTCATCCCATTTGGTAAACATTGTTTTCAGCTGTTCTACCTAAGGACTACAGAGAGAGAGAGAGAGATTACCAGAGCTTCTCCCACTTGTCTTTTCCTCCTCTTCTGCTTCCTAGCCATGCACTGGGAAGAGTGAATAGCAGGTAAGTATTGCTTATCCTCCTGACTGTTTAGCTAAATCTGCAGGATTATCCCCCTGTCTCTGGAGATGTGTTTTCGTGACATCGCTTCAGCTGATGTAATTGATTGTGATCTCTGAAAAGGGGTTCCTCCCTTCCTCACATCCACCTCTTCCCTGTCAGGCTCATACTCCTGCTGTTTTTCTTTAGCATGGTGGGGGAATCAGGAGAACGGGCAGTAACTGTTCCTAAAAGAGAGGGAAATACTCAACAACTCATGTACCTCGAGACTGGGTGAGTGTCAGATCCAGTACAAGGGAGGTGTGCTGTGGGTGGGTGTAAGAGTCCTTTCCATGGAGGTGAGCACTTGGTTGGTTCTGTTGCAAGTCTGAAACTAAACCTAGAGAGCCTCTAAACTGCTGTAACTCTGGATCCTTTCGTCCTTGGTTGCAGTCCCCTCGCCTCTTTTGTGCCTGTGGTCACACAATCAGCTGTGTCATCATGATGACATGGGTGCCCACAGATAGCCCTTGTCCTAATACAGGGGAGAACATAGGAAGGACCAGAAGGCTCTGGAGAGGTGTGTGATTGTTACAGATTCAAGCTTTAATTAAAAAAAAATGGGTGGTTTTGGTTGTTTTGGTCAAAATTTGGTTGCTTACTTCCAATCATTATATTATAGGTTTGTTCATAAAGCACTACTAAAATTAAATAGAAATACCTGCCACTGGGTTTTTACTTGATTTGTAGAGCTGCACCTAACTGTACCAGAAGAGATAAAGTGAGGAACCAGGACCACAGCGCATTGAAATGCTACTAATGATTGATAGCTGAGGAAAGGATGGCAATAGATGGAGAGTAGGTCTATGAAGTTATTCCAGGCACTCGCCCATCTCTGGACTGCAATTTATTTATTTTATGAATCATTCAAGTGGCAGATTTGGTAATTCCTCCACCCCTTATCACTGTCTGTACATGGATAGTCTCTTAGAAACAGCAGAGCAGTAAGTCCTTCTAGAAAGGAAGGAGAAGGAATGTAAGCTGCTGAGCTAGGACAGGAGCAGTTGCAGTAAGGGCTCATTCCCTGAGGGAAAGCTGGGCACAGAAGGGTAGTAAAACACAAACCATGACCTGCCCCATGCTCTCCTATCTTTCAAAAATCCCAGCAGGCCACTTAGATCTCTGCAATACCAGCAGCAAGTCTGTAGGGTGCCTGATCATTTTTCTTTCCAATCTCATGCTTCTGATACTCAGTCTTCATAGAGGTTATGTTAATTTTGATGGCACAATCTTCCCAGGTTCTTCTGGATCTTCAGAGACGTATTTAGTAGTATTTGAGTCCTTAGTGAATGGCTCTCCACAGCTTTGTGCATGCATGTCCCAGTGAGCAGTTCCACTTGGCGGTTCACTGGCTTCTCTGTTAGAAGCTAGATGAAGTGGCAGTATCCTTTTTCTGCTCATGATTTTCACAGACATTTCAAATTTGATTATTTCACTAGTATATATTGCCCAGGGTAATCATAAATATCTCTCACAGGGTTTTGGATTAAAAAGGAATGCAAAACTTTGGTTAAAAGTCACAGATGGTTTGATTATTATGAATGGTAATGTTGTTATATTTATTTTCCAAAAACATCCTCTACAATAGCTGTGTGCTATGTTGCAATTTACATGTGCTAGAAGACTGAATTTGATCTGAAAAAAACCTGAATCTCAAGCTTTGGATTGACAAAGTTCAGTATCTGAAACCCAGAATGCAAGCAGGGCTGGCCTGAAATACAGTGATTTTTGCAACTCCTCCTCCTCCCCTCCAGCAGAGTGTATGTTTCCAACATATAATTAACTCTGGATTTCGCCTCATTAAGCCTTTATTTTTAGTGAAAAGAAATAATATTATTGTCAGTCCCATCAAACAGACACTGCCATAGGCTCAACAATGCCATGGAGCAAAGCATTAAGAGACGAAACTATTGCTTTATTTTGAGTCTTAGGAGGAGGAGGAAATCATCAAGTCATTGGGATTTTTTAATGCATACATTAAGTTGGCTGGCAGAACATTTCAACAGGAATGCCAAGCCAGCCAAAAGGCCGAGCCTATAACCTCTAATCTTATGGAGCTGAACTCTATTATTTGCCATAAAAATTAGATGTTACCGAGTTCTAGCAGATGTCTTCAGCAGACGCACTTTTATTATTGCAGAAGTTTAGGTAAATGGAAACTGAGCCCCAAATTTTATTTTGTAGATTATGGGACTGCTGTGCTTTGTGGTTGAGGCTGGCATTTTAAACATGAGTTATAAAAGCTTTTAGAAACCACATTAATTGATGTCTCAGCAGTTCTGCTGAATCACAATAAGAACACAGGCTGCCATGACAAAAAAAATGGTTGCAATAACCAGTTACTCAACAAACAGGCTCATTTTTTGCACAATGACTGACACTAGTTAGTGGGTCCATGTTGTGCATCTCCATGGAAGTATTTTAATTAACTGTTCTGAGGAAGCAAGGAAGAGGGTAAGAGGAAAATCTTCCCAAAGACCTTTAATAAAAACCATCTGGAAGATGCATGATGGGATATGAAACATCTTTATGAATATGGCCCAGCACAGGTGTTTGAATAAAAACAAGAGGGATTAAGACAATCTCTGTATTTGTGTTTTTGTTCAACCAAAAAAAGGTCAGAAACCAGAGGAAACCTTCTTTTGACAAAGCCATTTAAGCTAGGATATTGCATTAGCGTGAAACTGCCCTCTTCAGTTTGAAATGTCTAATATAAATCTGACTATATCTATCTTCTGCAGCATGTGGGTACAGTTCCCTGTGCCTCTAGCACTGGATTAGAGACTCTGGATTCAAGACTGCAGTGATATTCTTTTTCCAATTTAACAATACTATTCAAAGGCACTAGACAGTAAAATGAACTTAATAATTTCAATAATATTCCTCTCCCCGAAGGTACAAGGGGAATAGAGTCTTAGATATACGGATCATGTTTGCTTTATGAACTTTCCAGGAAAGAGTTTGCTGTTTCTTCCTACTTTGCCTCAGGGCATGCTATTTCAATGATGGGAGAGGTAAAGGCATAATTAAAGAAAGGAGGGTCTTTTTGGTGTTTTGCTTTCTGAGTGTGCTTCGGTGTGATAGCAGTGGGAGCGAGATGTCTGGACTTCATGAGCCCTGAAGGGTACTGTGACTGTTGTTGAAAATCAGCTTTTTCATTCTTTTAGGATTATTTCTGTTACATTCATAAGCAATTTTAAATTACAAGACAGACTGTAAAATATGATGCTGTATATGGCACTTCTCTCAGTAGTGTTTAAAAATAGAATAAAATAATAAAATAATTCCCTAAAAAGAAAACATATCCTGGTTTTACTTTCAAAAACCTGCTACTAGGGAGGTCAATAAAATAAGTTACTGAGGTTGTTTGCGAAGTAAATCAACATGAATGAGGTGGAGAACATTGCCCTAGGGAAGCAATCCTATATTTTCCTCTGTAGTAGACCAATCAAGGGAGTAGTCACTGCATGTGAACCTCTTATGTTACTCTGGTAGTGTAATTAAAATCATCATTTTGCACCTTGACACAATTAATTGTTGTTTTTAATTGCTATTGTAGATAGAACAGAAAAATAATGTATTTTCCATCCTCAATTATCTTCACTAAGCAAGCATTTTATGCAGAAGGATATGCCACTTCTGTACTGCTTTAGAAAACTGTACCTCCTATTTTTAAATTGAAAAGCATTTCTGACTTGGAAGAGGTTGTAAAGGATGTGTTTGTCAGGGAGCATATTTCAGCGTGCTTAAAATGGCTTTAGGAAATATTTATTCTCTGAACAGTTTATGAGCGATGGCTTTGTAAATACATAGTAGATCTAATCTGCCTTATTTCTCTGTGCCTTGTACATGGTACCATACACTCATTGTTGGTGTTTTTAAATAGACTTGACCCATAAATCCATGACCCAAAGAAATCATGGTGTGAAGAATGTACTCCTGAAAGCTTCCATGTTTTGTTTTTTTCCCCAGCTTTATTTGTTATCCTCATGAAAGATTTTGTCTCTCCTTTTGAAATGGCCCATTCCTTAAAGGATGAGGTTTGACTTATGGGAGCATTGCATTATTTTTTCCCAAAGAGGAAAAAACTTTGCAAAACCTAGGTGTGTTTGCCAAGCACACAAATTTTGTGGTGGAGTAGAAAGCAGGACAAGGCAAACGCATTGTGTTAACTTTGAGATACAAGGGGAAATACAGACTGTGTCTTTCCTTTGCCATCTGGAGCACGACAGAAGGGAACCAGGAGCACTGCTACTCTTGTGGAGGGCATCAGCATTTAAAAACTTGTACTCTCTTGTCTATAAACTTCTTAGTTACACTGGGAGCTGTCCACTGAAGTGTGTCGGCATAAGGAAATTGAAGTTGGCTCACACTGAATGAAGGAGACCTGTGTCAAAGCCTTTGGCTATGACAATCGATGATTTTGTCTTCTGAAAAAGGATGTCTCTCCCTGTTGGCAGTCAAAGTCCTTGCCTTGGCTTTCCTGAGCTTGTTGTCCAAGGGAGACAATGCAAAGGAGACCTATCAGCTCAGCTCCGTCCAGAGGGAGCATTCCCCTTCCTCTGCTGCTGCCCCTTCCTTTGTCTTATTTCAGTGGGACTGATGAAGCAAGAGCAGGACAGAGAATAAAAAGCAACAGAGATTTAGAGGCACTGCTGAACACTGGAGTTGGAGCAATCTGGTGTCCAAAGAGCCCAACTGTGATTGGACACAGCGGGGAAACTGAGGCAGTGAAAGAGGGCAGGTAGGTGACTACAGCAAGGAGCTTGGGGGTGGTAGAGGCTTATCTGGGCTGTGGGGAAGGACACACAAACACTGGTGGACAAGCACTGTATTCAATGAGATATTTTAAACTCCTGTTTTGATTAATCATTTGAAATTAAACAACAGCGGTCCTTTTTGCCATCAGCTGAAATATTGTCTTTACATACAATTATTTCTGCAGTCATATAATTAGTAGTTCAACAGTGCAGATATACAAAGAAGAAGAATTAAAGTTGAACATGCAGCCCTAAATTTGTCATTTTCTGACTTTTCAGTCCTTGACTTAGTAACCTGAATGCTCATCTTTTAAGGTGAGTTTCATGGGGAATATCCTTAAATTTTCTGTTTCATGACCTAGTTCCTTTGTTCTGAAGATTCAGTGCCAAGGTAAACTGTCAGAGCCCTGACAGCTGGCACCACAACAGAAATACTGGCGTTTTTTTAAGCTTCTCTCATAGATTAACTCCTCAAAGAGCTTTCACACTTGAGTGGCAAACCCTTCCAGATTCCACTTCATCATAGTCAACACTGACTTTTTTCTGAGGAGAGATTGCTCGGGATTCATTTGTTCCCTGCTGCATTTTTAATGCATAAAGCTGAATTTCTAGTCAGTTCTTTCTGGAAGTGTGTTTTTCCTGGATAGAAATTGAAAGAATTGTAGCCCTGAAAACTGTGGCTCCCTGGGTAGGAACTGCAGCAGGGCAGCTGAAGATTTCAGTCGCTCTGAAGCCTACTTCTGTAGGTTTAATTTGAATTGCTTTAAGATGATTGATGAATTGTTTTTCCATACCAGAGCTAGTGGGAAGGAAGCAAAATTTTAGCTGTGCGGTATTTGTATGTATGTATAATTATTACACCACACCCTCAACTGCTGCATGTTGTCCTATGGCAGCATTTCTACCTGCCTCTCAAACTGAGCAATTTGGGTCTGATTAGCTGCAAAAATGCAAGATGAATGATGTAATCCCAAAAACTGAACAACATAATCCTAAAAATGGAACAATAGGAGTTCCTACCTCAAAAAAGGTTGGGTACCACAGTAAATTTTCATTTCAGTGTAACACACTGGTAGTGATTTTTTTGAACCATATAAGTTACCTTATTACTGAACTACAGTAATAGCTCTTTGATCTTTTTACTTTTTAATTTTCCCTTTGTCCACAAGCTTTTCTCTCACCCTTTCAACCCAGCTAATGCTCTAGCCAGGAATGAATACATTACTCTGCTGAAATTTGAACAGAAGGCTAATTCCTAATCAAAATAGGCACTAATTTCTTTCAGTGCAAATTATCACCATTCACCGCAAATTTGCTCTCCTTGAACTATGCCAACATGTTGTACAAATTTCAACACTTGGAGCCAGCTTCTTATATACATCAAATCAAATAATATACTATTGGCTTTTTATTATTTCTGTTGCATATTTGCATGAAAAGAAATAGTGTCAAAGACAATGAGTAAATATTGTTACTGCTACTGTTATGATGAAAAGACATATTTAAACTTTTGCTGGGTTTTTATACCAATAAATATTATTCAATTTTTATTTTATTTTTTTAAAAAGGAAATCCACTTGAAAATGCTGAGAAACTAAATAACATGACACATTTTTTATCTCTTTGCTGCTGAAACAGATCATCTGTAGGGAATACAGAGGTTTCAGGAAAAAGATACTGCTGAGGTACCAGTGGAGATCCTTATTCCAAAACCCAGTGGGTATTATTTTACAAGCACTGCAAAGATGGCGTTTGATATTATGAAAAAGACACACTGATCAGCCATGCTGGGAGACTGGGCCTCCCAGTTGGTGTACTTATCTGTTTTACATAGCTTTTGTGGTCTTCTAGGTGTCATCACATGTATGCCTACACATATACTATGTCTTCAAACACCTCTTCCCAGATACAATGGTGTTTTATAGCACCATCTGTTCAAAGGATGGATTTAATAGATTTATAATAATGCCATCAGGCAAATAGCTCTGCAAATTGCAAATATGGTTAAAATATACACAAAAGATACAAACATTAAACACAGCAATTATGGTTTTCTTTTTGGTCTGGAAACGTGTGCGTGTCTGGGTACAATTCCTTTCCTCTGGTGCTGAATTATAGTGCATATCTCTATGCAAACAGGATTTGGAACATTTTGTTAATAATGGTTTTTGTTCTTTTGTTTGCTGTTTTTTCTTTCAAGATAGAAATCTCTAGTCTAGTATAGTGTTCCTTACATGAGAAAAACATTGATTATAGTGTAAATGAAATAATTGAAAATATAAAATGTGTGAAATCTAATTACCTGCTGCTGAAGTGTCTGCTCCAAGTAGTCTAGCACTGGGGCTGTTTTATTCATGGGGCTTACTTTTTAGGAGGAAGAACCTGCAAAAAATGGGAACAATATATTCCAGAAATTAAAAGAATCTTGGAGTGAGATACCTAAAACTGAACCTCTGCCCTGCTTCCTTTACCGTATTTTAAACTTAGCAAAATATTTTCCAGTAGGAAGTTCGTACAAGGCCTTTGATTTGTTTGCTTTTTAGTCCCAGCTTTGGAAAGCTCCCAAAGTGTTTAACATGTATACAGTTACCTGAAAATGTGGGAGATGATCTTTATAGTAAAAGAAGTAGGTGGTGGGATATTTCCTAAATCCTAGGCAAACCGCAAAAAGGTAAGGCTGCATTTCACTTGACAATAAGATGATCTTAAATGCTATAATTAAAAACAAGAGAGTTACTTTCATTAAATAGTGAACCCCCATTGTGCCGATTATCCTCATAATGTTTTGCATAATGCTTGTGAATCTATAATGCTTAAAGATACAAGATGAAACACACTGTAAAGACAGTGAGGAAAAAAGCCACTACCTATCCCTAAACCATTAACTGAGTTTTTCTTTTTGTTGCGTTATAAGCTTTCTGGATATCTGACAGGAAACTTCTACTCACCTATAGTAAGGGTGAGTATTTACATTCTGACGAGAACAGAAGGTTTTCACAAACAAATTTCTGAGCCACAGAGAAATTTTGCAGGGAGGAGGAATCAGATTTACTGTATTTATTTTTTTCTGGTGTGGTAATGCTTTTTTATTGGGGTTTCTTTGGGTTTGGTTTGTTTGAGTTTTTTTCCCAGGGTGAGTGATGCCTGTAGCCTCCCCACTGTCACAACCTTGTCTTGCAAACCCAGTACAACAATGAGAGTTTAGGAAGGTACCAGCAGAGGTGAGCTCTTGGCAATGTACCATGGTTTCACTGGTGTGGCTGTGCTTGAAGGGGTCTAGAGATGTCTCACCTACTGTGTTGTGCTGTAGCTTGCTCAGCCCTAAACAGCCAAGGCAGAGATGACCATAACTGGAACTTGTTCAGGAAACAGTCAGCAAGAAAAGGAGTCTTAAGGTCAGGCAAGAGGAACAGTGTTGTGATACTGTGCAGAAAGAGTATTTAGGTGCTAAAGCCATTTCCAGCAGTGCCCACTGTAGCAAACACCGTGGCAGCATCGATCGCTGCAGCACCCAGCGAGCTGCATTTTCCTCTTGTCACAGAGGAGAGGCAGAGTGGAGGTCCTGGGGCAGGAAAGGAGAAGCTGCAACCTGAGTCACGGCTGTCACGTTTGTGTCCACAGCTGCCAGCACGCTGTCTGCTCTCACGTCTGATAAGACGTGCTCCCTTCCCTTGGCTTGGCGTCTGCTGCTTGTAGGCCCATGGCCAGCTTGTCTTCCGGTAAGTTGCAGGATAAATCTTCCCATCATCCCTGCTGTTGCCTTGCACTCTCCAGTCATTTCTTATTTTTAGGCATATGCGCTTTTGGCTAATCTGTGCTGCCTGAGGCACGAGCCCTTTGTGTTCCTTTTCACTGTAATCAAAAAGAGCCCGAGAGCAGAAGATGCCAAAAGACATCAGTTTCCCTTGTAGGCAGCATAAACTGAGTGTGTTCATCGACTCCAAAGATGTTTAACACACTTCTGAGATGAAGCCATGAATACCTATTTATCCAAACCCAGTGCCTGCAGTGCAAAGGGCTGCATTTCATTTTTATTGAGGATTAATACTGTATTTAAAAATTAATTTTCTCCAGCAGTGGTGAATTTTAAGGCTGTAAGGAATGCACTTTGTCCTAGAATCAAGATCACTATGTTGACTAGTCCAGATGAGCTCCACAGAGCTGCAGGCAGCCTAAATCAGTCTCATCAACAGAATTCATTCCTTAAGAAAACTTAAGGAAACAATTATAGGAGTCCTTTTGTTTTCACTCCTGGATTTTATTATTTGGGGGTTTTTTAGTAGCGTCTTCCACACATCCTTTCCCTCCTCTTGCTTTTTGCTGGACAACATCAGCAGTGCTAACCCGTAGCTATCAATGGTTTGGGGCATGCCAATGTTTAAATTCATTTTAGAGGAAAGGAAGGTAATTTAATACTTTGCATTTAGTGGCTACAGTCTGTGTACACAGCTATGGGAGCAGGGTCTGTATTCATCTGTATATGTGTGCATGAGAAAGCTCATAAATAATAGCAGGTTCTTTCTTGTACAGAATATTTTGCATGTGAGTGTGTTTGTAGAAATGTCTGTATGTATTTCTCATCGTGATAAGATAGTAAGAGCTTTAGAATAGCAGCAATGCAACTTCTGGGTACTAGAATACAGTACCATGTTGGATTACCTGTGTTGCAAGCCCACAAAGGCAGTGTTGCAGCATGCCAAAATATCTTTCCCAAGGAATCTCATTTTACTTCTCTGAGTATCTAATAAATTATGAAAAATATAAAATACAATTCATGAAGTACATAAGAGAAGTGCCTACAAAGCATGGCAGATCTCAAGGAAATGTTGATGTTTTTAGTTCTGTCATCCATCACCATAATGAGTGCCAAAACTCCTTTGAAAATTAGCTGTCTGTGATTAGGCAGGTTTCAGAGTGCAGGTTGTTTCTGTATCTGATTCTGAAATATATTAATATGAATGTTATGCTAATTTGTCTACTTTTGACCTAGAGCTTATCTCAAAGATTCAAGAGGATATTGCCTCATTAAGTATCTCACTCGCAAAGTAAAACTACCTTCACCTTCTCACTTCATTAGATGGAATCGTTACTTTTTTTCTTTTGGGGAAGAGTGAATAAACAAGAGTCCTTCAAGATGCATTGCTTATTTCTACCTCAAGTATAGTTATCTTGTGCATACATAATAGAGGTATTAAAATTAGTATTCAGCTCTAATTCTCTCCAGTCTAACTGATAGTGTTTTGATGAGTTTTGGAGTTTCTGCTCTGTCTGGGAATTTTAGTGATGAGGTAAGGGAGACAGACGGCAGCTTGGTTTTCATAAGCTGAGTTGACCTTGCAGGACACAGAGGCATGAAATGTTTATTGTGAAACTGAATAAATGTTCCTAACAGGCGATGAGTATGCATAAAGGAAAACAAAAACACAGACACTTTTTTAAATATCCCAGACTGACCAGGAATTCATATTATTGCATTTCTCTAAGACAAAATCATCCCTCTCAAAATGTATGAGTTACATTTATTTTTAATATTGTAATTTTGATTTCTGCCTTTTCCTGACATTGCAGAGAGGATATTTTTCCCCATCCCGCAATCAGTGGGACAGTTTAGCTAGATTGTTCTCCCTCCCTAAATCTTCCCTCCCTCCTACCTGCCCTCACCTACAATTTGGAGAGGGTTGAAAAGTAGAATTTGCATCCATACAATGATCTAAATTGCATAAAATTAGATTGTGCTGAAACCAGTGATTTGACTTTAAACCTTGCAATTTTTTATTTAAAACCTTAATTAAATACTAGAGGAATACGAAATGCTTTACATATCTTCATTGTCTGTTTTTAACTCTTCTCCGAGTCTTATGTTTAAATGTAAATTTAATTTTAAAAAAAACCCTGACAAGAAAGCTCTTTCATCATTTTGCCACTACCACTAAAATTAAAGAGCGCAAGAACCCTCTCTAAATATTTCTTTGTCTTTTCAGCCCCATTGCAGGGTTGTTCAACTGTTGCAGAAACAGACTGACTCCTCTCTTTGACTTCCAACATCCAAAGTGATCCCTCAGTCTTTCTCAAGGAAACTCTCTCTAGCACTGGGGATGCCCCCTAATTTTGATTAACTTCTGGCAACAGCTGCAGAAATCCAGGGACTTAAAGTGCAGCCGTGTTCCCTAAACTCTGTAATGATTGCTTATATCATTTGATTTAGCCCAGTGAATGGCCCAAAGAAGATTAAAATGCTTCCTTCTGCCGAGCTGAGATATACTGCTTTGCTGAAATATGTCCCTGACCTCTTCTGCTGATCTGTAATATGGAGGCTAATAGCCCTTACAAGTGTTATCCTACCTAGTGGGACTGCAAAGGCTGTACTTCTTCATATGTTCCAAGTGGTTTGGTGCGCTTTTTTTTTTTTTTCCCCTTTACTTTTAATCTCAGTAAAACACCTTCATGCAGTCTCCTGAGGGTAACATCACATCTCTCTGTTCAAATCGCAGCACGTATGGCTTTATCTTTCCCTTCTTACAGAGGTGCAGCTGACACGAGTCATTTCAGCAGGAGTGACTCACAGACCTGCCTTCAGCCAGGTGGCGTTCTCAGGTGACAGAAATGTCCTACTGCTACCCGAGGGGAGGTGGGACCTTCCTGCAAGCCAGCTCGTCCTTCTGGGACTGCTCCAGAGAGCTTCAGGAGAAAACCTCTGTGCAAGGGTTTAAAACGCACTTGGAGATGTCCATATATTCATCTGAACCAGACTGAATACTTGCTGTTTCCAGTCCTGTAGTACTCAAATGTCCTGGAGACGTGTGTCTCATTCCCAGAGTAACACAAATTTCCAATCAGTACTTTAAAGACAGTATTTAGTCCTGTGATTACTAATGAAAAATTCGGTCTCTGGGTGGATGTACCCAAGTGAAAGTGTGCTGCCCTGCTTTACCCTATGGGCAAATGTGGACCTCTGTAGAGCTACTCTAGAGAAAGACTAATATTTTCTAATTCTGTAAAACTTGGCCTTTATTCTAGGAAGGAGCCAAGGTAGTGCAGCAAAGTGAATGGTTGAAGGTCATTGAATGAATGATAAATATCATGCCATCTAGAGAGCAGCATAACCCCCTGATGGAGCTGGAGCAGTGCTTATCTATGCACACTGCAATGATGCTGTTTATTTTTGGGATAAAAACTAAATTACTAGTATATCCTCTTGGCGACCCCTTCCTTCATACCCTCACATATTTCTCATGGCTTTTATGGCACAGAACAACAATACTGAGAGATAAGAGTATATAAATCTTATTTGGGCCACTGGAGAGTATTTGCATGCTTGTTTTTTTTTTCTTAGTTACTATGTGTTGAGATAATGTAAAGCAGAAATGCAAATACTTTCACAAATTATTAATTTTTGAAGAAAAACAACCAACCAACAAACGAAACCAGAGCAAAGCCCAGTAAGTAGCAATATAAAAGCCAAGGCTCCGTCCTGGCTTGGCAGCAGTCAGTTAGCGTTTCAGTCTCAGACATTCCAGTGGAATCTGCCAGTGCAGCCAGCGGTAATATTTGCTAAGAAGTCAGTCAGATGTCAGCTTCAGCTTCTTAAAATTGCTCCATGTGCTGCTGAGAATGATGGCAAAATCCTATTCTCTCTTTCATTATTTACAGTTCACAAATATTTCTGCTGTTTTAAT
Source organism: Ifrita kowaldi (assembly GCA_013398055.1). NCBI lineage: Eukaryota > Metazoa > Chordata > Aves > Passeriformes > Cinclosomatidae > Ifrita > Ifrita kowaldi. The sequence goes on from VZRS01001824.1 coordinate 868,956, forward strand.
GATCTGTCCTCTGTAAAATATTTGTGTTGCCATATTCTAGAACTCTAATTTTTGAATGATTCATCAATTAATTAGATGCTAATTTCAGGAGATTGGGAGGGGCAGAGGTGGTGATTGATGGAGTCTCTCTTAACAAAGTGACAATGCCTGGTACTTGTTATCCTCCTATTTCTTATTGCTGCTTTGCAATATGTTCTTAGGAGCAGACGTTATTTACTATAAAAACTTAAATGTCTTTATTGACAAATAGCAGGAGACAGACCCTCAGGAAGAGTGGCTTCATTAGCATGCAGCTTATACTGTTTTTCAAGAATGTGTTTGAGCCTTTACACTTTTTTTTGAACACTAAAATGCTGATAGTAAATGACAGTGGGAATAAGTGCAGCTGGCAGGATAAAACCAATGGTTTAAAAAGCCTCAATCTGTTTTCTTGATCTGTTTTCACCATGTGTGATAGAGTCTTAAAAGCTATACATTTTAAAAATGATGGATGCAGTATTTATAGTAGTGATTTTTATATTTCCTTTTGCCAAGGAAGGGCAAAGAACTTAATTTTATATCACACAATTTACAAGCAAGGTATCACAAAGTTCTTTTCCAAAGAACTGCTACTGGGTGAGGACAGAAGCTGTGGGAACGTGACTGCAATAGTAACTGCTTCATTTTAAATCCTCAGCTTCATTTTTAAGAGCCTCATTTTGTGTAGACTTTTTATTGACACAAAATGTCAGAAGGGAAAGAGAACGCAAAGAGTGCCTGAAGGGTTTTCTTCCACCTGTGCGAGCAGTTACCACCCCTGTGCTCAGAAAGGAGCAGGAATTCCTTCCCCGCTTTTTCCCTGGGAGGAGTCCCACTGGCCAAGGACAGCAGCGGCATTCCCAGGGGAACCATGCACAGCTCTTCTGTGGCACATTCTGCTTTTCCCAGGTGGAATTCCTCCCCAGCAGAGGGGCTGGGCTCACAGGCTGTGGCTAACAGTATTTATTTTCCTCCTTATATCCTTGAGGACCTCCTGGCGTCTCTCTCCCCTATCAAGGAGAGATGATGAATAAGCACAAGTTGCTGGTAGGACTCTTTCTGGCTGTGTAAAATCACGCTGAGAAGTGAAAAATCTGGTTTTCATTAGGAACTAATACTCCTCCATTAATGGGACCTGTGTGCTGCTACCAGTAAGCAGCTACTTGAACATCTTCCAGACCAGTTCCGCTGCATCTTCCAGACCAGTTCCTCTTCCACTCACTGACACCCAAATGAAAGCCAAATCTTCCTTGCAGTCTATCCCGATGGATTTGTACTAAATGAGAGAAGTTATCACCCCAGAACATGGAAACAAATCACCTTGTCTCTCCTTATTAGTTCCCAACCTAGTTTACTTCTTTCTGGGGCTGCTTAGTACCCTCTCACTCCCTCTTTCCTCTCACTCCTTCTTTCCTTATGTTCTCAGAGCTGCTTGCCTTCCTCTCCTGAACCTGTAATTCTCCTAAATGCATTACAATAATAGCCATTTACATCAAAATTGGCATCTAATCCCTGTGCTAACCTAAGTATTAAGCAGTGCAAGAGATGAAAAATGGGTAACATTGATGTAGTTTTGGAGCACTGTCACATATTTATTTCTAAAAGAAGCATATGATACATATTTTGTGCCGATCTACACACGGGGGGAAAAGATTTCTAGACTACACCATCATGTAGTGACTTTGTTCACTGCCTTAGCTTGAAAAGATGATCATAAAACAGAAAAACACAAGACTGCTGTTTCAAAACTAAATGTTGTAAGTATTAAGAATAATGAGAAGTGATTGAAATGAAAGAGGTGAAGCAAGGCAGTGCAATAAAGATCAGTGTACAGCTCTTTTAGAGGAAAAGGGTATTTGGCAGTAGTCTCAGTCTTCTGAACCTCTCGAGCAAACAACTTTGAGGGCAATTTGGAAAGAAGACAGTGAGTACTTTCAAGGATGATCGTTTCACACTGGAGATAAACTGGAGTAATAACCTAGAGACCATGGCCCGCTTACAGGGATTTTTTGGTTGATTAATTTAAGGTTTAGTAGTAAATGTTGAACAGTTGAAAAAAACCCCGTTTCATTCACACCTTTGAAAGCATCTGCTGAAGAGAATTGCTTAGTTTTGCACAAACTAAGGACAATGTTCTTGCTTGCAATTGTACATTCAGACCACTCACTGCTGTGATTGTAAAGATAAGCTTAAAATGCCCTCTGTGAGTTTAACAATATTCACATTTGGTTTACAGAGGAGTAGAAAGTATGATGCAGATCTTCAATTGCATAAATGGTAAATTAATTTATATTATAAGGACAGGAAAATGCAACAGGATTTTCTTTTGGTATCACAAGGATGATAGTAAAAAACCAGGATCTTATTTACTCATTTTTTGTTTGTAGGTTATGAGATAAAACGTTTTCATATATGGTGTTTGCATCACCAGAGGCCTGTTAAAATTAATGACAGATTGGCCACTGAGCTTTGGACTACCTATTAAATCTGTGGGAATTATGCCATTACTGCTAATACCAAAGTTGACAATTTTGAAAGCAAGTAACCTGGTATTTTAGCATAATTTATTAAAATTATGGCAAACTATATAACAAGACCTGTAAATACATCTACAGTCAAAAAAAATCAAGGCTGCTTGGCATGCAACCTTAGTATGGAATAAATAGGTGGTATTGAAGTCTGTAGAATTTATTGATTTATTTCTTTTCTTTTTTCTTTTTTTTTTTTTTTTTATATAATCCTGGGAGAAGTCAGTGAATTGTGAGAAGGTTTCAACTCAAGTACGGGTTTATAGTTACAAGAGAGGATGGTTACAATGATGGTTTACTCACTGATATTTTATCAATCTGATATATTAAAGCTGGGACACAGTCACTTATTGATGTTGTAACAGTAAGATGTATCAGCTGTATTAATATATTTAGCTTCACACTTACTCTTATTGATGTTATGTCAGCATAATGTAATAACAGAAAAAAGTGATTGTTTCTTAATTTTGAGATTTCCAGAGGACAGGAATTCTGTTCCATCCTGAACTGGTACCTGAGCTTTGAAATGTTTCTATAATTTTATACGGAATTTAGCATTTTGTCCATTTGGGAGAAATGAATTTTGTACTGAAATGTACATCCATTTGTACTGAAATGTCCTTTTTACGTGAAGTAAAACAAACTGCCTTAGTTTGGATGCCATTTTTGGCACACAGTTGGTCCACTTCTGTGTGAACACACTTGCCTTTTCTTTGATAATGACAAAAATTCCGTTACCCAAGACAGAGCTTCCTCAAAACAACAACGAATAACAACTTATGTAAAAAAGATAACATAAATTTGTGTCTAGTTTCAAACTAATGTTTTATTCCTACTTGTCTGATAATGGCTAAATATGTTCCTCAACTTTCTGCTCTACTTTAATTCAGCCTACTAATTGTCCCGTAATTCAGAATTCCTGGAGTTTTTTTCTTTATAGTCTCTGATTTAAAAAAACAGGTAATCAAGTTCTTTACTGCAGAGTGTCACTTTCTGGCTGTGTATACATTTGTGTCAGGTAGGCACAAATGGTATTTCTTACACATTTAAGTCTTCACAGGGCAGGTAGGTAGATGACAGAATTTCTCCTGACAGCCCAGAGCAAACTGATATAATATAAATGAGTTCATTTAGATGTTACCATCCTCTTCTGTTACTGATTTGTGATGTTCCATCTGCTAATAATGTATTTGTTTAGAGCAAGTTTTTCCATTCATCTTTAGCCTATTAGTGGGTTTTGAGAATTTTTGGCATGTGGTCAGTTAATCCAGAGGTCTCATGGCAACAGCTGGAACACGGGAAAATCTGTGTAGCCTAGAGATGGTTTCCAGACTTTTCGTTTCTGTCTCATATACTGAAGTGGAAAAAATCTTTCTTTGTGGTCAATCATGAGAATATTTCCAACATCCACTACTTTGTGAGTATGCAAGGACACAGTAATCTGGATAATGATGAATACTAACTGTTTTTCAAAGACTGGCATTCTGCCTCACCAACACATCTGCCAAGATCAGACTTTTTAATATTAAGAAAAAACCAGTCTATTTACAGAGTACAGAGATCTTGGGCTTTCTGAGAGCAAATCTTGTCTTTCTGAGATGAATGAACACAAATGAACAGAGAGCACTGCAAACACAGAACTGTTGTGGGTACATTACATCTTAGATGCTCATGGAATTTGATGTAGCTATTCAAATCAGTGCAAATGGGAGGAGACCCTTTGTGTTTGGAGTTCTACCCTGTCCTTAGGGCAAGAATTTCACATTTTTTCTTTCACTTTTTGACTGAAAGGAGTTCTGAACTTCCTACATTCAGTCATCAGTGCAGCCCAGATGACTCTGCTATCCAAAAGTCTGTCTTTTCAAAATAGAAATCCATAGTTTATTAATCTCAGTTTAAACTGAATTAATTCGTGATCACCCCATTCAAGGTTATTTTCTGCAATCAGCTTTCCTTTTCTGTCCTTGCCACTTACCAAAACCTCATCTAAAAATAGCACAGAATCATCTCTTGCTGACTCAGGAGGTATTTGGTGGTCTGTTTATGACTGCATCCTGAAATATCTGCACTTTATAATTGTACTTAGCATTAATTAGTCAGTCTGTACTACTTGCTCTGCTTCTGTTACATCCACATTTCACTTTCTAGTGCATATAACCTTTGACAATTGTGTTATAATTAAGATTTTTAGGATTAAATTTTGTATTTTTTCTTTAAAATTATGTGTAAACCCAAGGTTCAATGGCTGATGCTTATTAGTGACTGCAGTTTCTGGGCAGTTTTAGCTTTTCTTCCCTTGGACAGATTTGTAGACTCAGAACTTTCTCTCTAGAAGTCCACAGTTGGTGCTGTATTGTCCAGAAATTATAATCATAAAATAGGTATCCTAAAAACTCAGAAATAGTCAAGCCCAGCAGAAATCCAGTGTTTAATCATGCTAACCAATTAAAAATAAGTCCTCCAATGCTTGATTATAGTTCTGGTTTTTTTAGTACCTGCTCTTCCACCTTATAATGGTATTTCATTTTTCTGTTTCATTTTCACCATACGCAAACAGCTCAGATGTTTCTCTCACTGTCCAACCAACTTCTGTCTTCCAGCTCACCGATACCCCCTTATTCTTTGCTGAATATCTGTTTACCTGTTATTTTTCTTTCGTGTACTAAAGCCAGATGGAGATTTGCCTGACTTTTTTTCCTGACTTTCTCCCACTACTACTTAGTTTCTTTTTGTCATTTAAACCTCATTAAATGCTATTTAGATGGCTAATTTCTTTTTTTATTTGTCGTTCGGCATTTGTGCCGAGGTGTGTTTGTTGGCATTTCAGATGGAGACCTGGACTCTTGGGACATGCATTTTTTAATGAGCAGCCTATATGATTAGAAGGTAAACACATGTGAAAATCAATCACTTAAACACATTTATAACTCGATCTTTTTAAGAGTATTTTTTATTTGCTCCAGGCACATTCACTTTTCATTTCTGGTTCCAACAGATTCCAACCAGTTCCAACCAGTTAAATCCAGTTCCAATCGGATCTCACTGATTCAAACTGTGTGAAACCAATTTGAAGAGGATCAAACTGGATCAGACAGGATGTAACTAGATCCCACCAGTTCAAACCTGATCCAACAGGTTCAAACTTGATCCAACCAGTTCCAAACTGGTTAAAACTGAATGCAACTGTGTCAAACCAGATAAAACCAATCAAACCGGTTCCAACCGGTTCAAGCTGGATTTGACTGGTTCATCTGTTTCAAACTGGATCCAACTGGTTTGAAGGCTGAAATCCTGATTTTTAGAGCCCAAATTGGGGGGTGGGGAGGAAATGGGGTGAATTTGAGGGGACTGGGGCAAAGTTTGGTGATTTTAGGGTATTTGCATGGCTTTTCATGGGATTTTGGCATATTTGGGGGGCATTTGGGAAGTAAGTTGAAATTTTCATGATTTTAGGGGAATTATGTGTAGATTTGTGGTGAATTTGGGGGTATTTTAAGTAAACTTGGGGAGAATTTCTGGGCATTTTCATGCATTATAAATGAATTTTCAGATATTTTTGGTGAACCTCGGTAAATTTTGTATGGATTTTGTTGATTTTAGGTGGATTTGGTGGTATTTTGAGCAGATGTTGATAGAATTTGGGGATTTTGTAGGATTTTGAAGTGAATTGGGACTATTTTATGTGAATTTGGAGATATTTAAGATAGATTTGGGGGAATTTGTGTGATTTTTGAAGTACTTTTTGGACATTTGGGGTGATTTAGGGACATTTTGGTGAGAATTTGATGGGATTTTGAGTGGAATTTGGTGGATTTTTATGGGAGTCTTGGGATATTTTGGGATATGTTTGTGAGACTTTATGTGAATTCATGTGGATGATGGGACATTTTGGATGTATTTTTGGGTCTATTTGGGGGCATTTTGGTGGGAAGTTGGGGTATTTTGCTTGAATTTTGTAAAATTTGATGGAATGTTGGGGAATTTGGGGATATTTTAAGATGTTTTGGTGTGGATTTGTGTGGATTTGGTGGCATTTGTGCTGATTTTTGGACTATTTTGATGGGATTTTGGAATCATTCTGACAGAAGTTTGGGCTATTTTGATGGAATTTTCTAGAACTTTGTGAACTGTAGCCCTCACTGCTGTATACCTGGCCCATATCACTGCATCTGTTCCTATGATTTGTCACTTTACCTCCAATTTACAACAGAAAATGGATAAAGCTGCAATTAGAAAGTGAAGCAAGTTGTGCTTTTCTCAGATTAAGTTGGGGCTTTCAGAAGATGTTCCCCCATTCTGTTGGACCTGAAGTGCAACAAAGCCCTGTAGTGGTCCCTGTTCAACACCTTCGAAAACCCCAGCCTTTCACCTGAGCATGAGTAAGAAGCACAAGGAATGCCAAAGGATGGTTTTATTCCCGGGGCTGTCAGCCACATCATCCTGGCTTATCCGTTCTCCTGCCATAGTTACAGTTCCTGGTTTGTGCCCAGTGGGAGGAAATGTAATAAAATCCAGATCCTTGTTAGCAGTACAGAAAAATCACCCAGGTAGACCTGCTGGCTGAAGTGTTGGCTTTCCGGCCACTGAGCACATGTTGTTCAGAGATGTACCCCACACTGGGAAGAGAGAGTAGGTTTGGAAATGTGGGAAGAGCAAACATGTNTTATTCCTAACCCTATCTTTGCCTGAAAGCCCCTTAATTTCAAAATTATAATAATTCGGAGGGAAGGGGGTTGCATTTTTCCATTCCAGGGGAGGCTCCTGCCCTCCTGCACAGACACCTGTCTTTTCAAACCAAGACACATGTCTTTACAGATCCCATCACAGAGTAGATGACAAGGCATGCTGGAATGCTGAGCTGACCTTTTTAAACCTGATTTTTTCCCCCATCTCCCGCTCTCCAATCCCAGCCACAGCCAGAGAGGGACATTAATCAACATTTACCATCAATACTGCAGGAGGGGAAGTAGAAGGCACTTCTGGTCCCATCTCCACTTCCATTTGTCTTGACAGAAATAGTAAGAAAGCAGAGCTGGCCATAACAATCCAACCTCTTCCAAAAAATATGCATCACTGGCAGTGACCCTATAGCGGCTGGTTCAAAGGCAAGATAGCATGGCCGCCACTTTCCTGAGCTTCCTGAGAAAATGTCACGTAAATCTATGGATGGGACACGCTGCAGGGCATCCTCACCCTGCAGCACAGAGCCCACCCTGGCACCTGTGGAGAGGGATCCCCCCAGGACCCTCACTGGGGGATGCTGGAGAGTGCAGCAATGAGTGTCTGTTTCCCTGGATGGGGGAGGTTAATTACTGTGATCAAAAATATCCAGAGGGGAAAACGTTACACCAGATATTACCAATTAACCCATGAATCCAAACACGACAATTGCTGCAATTAATACAATTCTGCACTCACGCTAATTACCAGTCTGTGGGAGGAGGCTGGGACAGAGGGAGGAGGGAGCTTGCAGTCCTGCTGGAGCAGCAGATCCCAGGCCCAGCTGGGGTTGCTACAGGGGATCCCACCTAGAGTTGTGCCAACATGAAAGTGTCAGAGGTGACCAGAGGTTTTGAGGGGGTCTCTCACTTTCAAACCAGGCCAGGGCATTCAAGCCCTTCCACAAAACTTGTTAAACCTTCAGCAAACCAAACCTGGTGGCATCGTGGTGTGTCCACGTTCAGTACAGTATTCAGTGTGACTGTACTGCTCCTCAGCACTGCCATCACACAGGATTGAGACTGGGAGAGGAGCTGATCCTGTTCCCAGACTCATCCTCCTCAGTTCAGGGGGCTGCAGACCCCACTACAACCATACCAAGGACGGTGGGGGAAGATATAAAGAGGTATAAAGAGAAAAATGACTGAGGAATTTAAATCACAAAGGTTTGTTGGTAGTTTTAGCTGAGCTTGTTCAAAGCAATACAGTCAGACGTAGTATGTGAGCAGTGTGTCCAGACAGAACATTCAAACAACAAGGCTGAATATTTACTTTGTGCTCTGTGTTAAGGATAAATGAGTTCTCTGCTGTCAGCCCGACTTGTGTTGTGAAATCAAATCAGTGCCCAGTACTCCCAACATGCCTAAATACAGAACGATTTTAAAACACACTTACACACAGAGATTTTATTCTTTACTTTTCTGCTTCTATTTATTATCTTATTAATCTGGGACAGGAGATTACATAACAGTAATGGGACATACAGTCTAGTAAAAATGGGCTTAATCCATAAACAGACCTTTGTCCTGGAGCTCCTGATTTAAAGGCATGTATGTGCATGTGTTTTTACTGTAGGTAAGCTAGGCTCATTTGGCTTCATTCTATAAGTGTCTGTAAATATAAATGTATTAAAAAATATAACTATGTCGAATCTTTTCTCCTCTGATCTCCTTCTACAACAGGGTGACCCAATTAGTTGCTGATGGAAAGGCTGTGGATATTTTCTACCTGGACCTTAGTAAAACCTTTGACACTGTTTCCCACAGATTTTTCCTGTTCACTAACCTATGCACAACTTTACCACAGCTTTTTGTTTTGAGAGATGATACCATGCTTCTAGTCCTGGGAAATTAGACCCAGGATATTCTACCAGTTATCATGGATAAAACCCCCAAACAAATCAACAAACAAACAAAATCCCACAAAAAGGACCATATAGATATAGATTGAATTGTTCCTCTATAAACCTGTCAGCTTCCTTCACCTTAAATTCTGGAGCGTCTTTCCGAAACAGTTTTGTGAACCCATATGTTCTGATAAAGACTGTCACACCAGCTCAACTGCCTTATCAGACACCAGATTCTACAGTGGAAGTGTGAATGCCCCACGGAAGAGGAAAAAAACTGACAGATTGGGAAAATTCTGAAATAAAACAAGAAGACACAGGAAGGTGAGTTTCTTAAATTTTGCTACTCATAAAACTACTTATTTTTCTCGCTTGCAGATTTAAAGACATATGACTGAGCTGTCACAGTGGCACCGAGGAGACACAGTGAACCATGAATTGTGCTGTCTGACTTAGTCTAGTGTCTCAGCTCTCCAGTGCTTCCCAGCAACCAAAGTCTCCAAACAAAACAAGTTGCTTTCGTTCTTTTGGTTTTGATTTATCTCAGAAAATGTGACTTCATGTTCAGTTGTACCAAAAAAAAAAAAAAAGGGGCCAGTGACCTTTTCTGTT
>VZRS01001824.1:878685-925590 GCA_013398055.1 Ifrita kowaldi
ACAAAAAAAAAAAAAAAAGGGACAGTGCACTTCTCTGTTTTAAAGCTTCAAAATATGCTTATGAAATGAGACTTGCTTACAGTATTACTCTAAACACAAAAATATTTAAAGTCGTATTATATTGGATTTGGAGTTGTGTCTTCTACACCCCACTTGAAACAGGTTGATTTAATATCCATGTAGAAAGTCTCCAGGAGTTTAATTTAATACTTCAGCAAAGTGTTTTTCCAGTATGTGGTTGAAACTTCCAAAACTGGTGAAATTTTTCCTATATTCAATAGCCCTCAACCACTATGTCTTCTATGAATTTATTCAGTTGTTCTTTGAATTCAACTGAAACTTAAGCACTCATAGCACCTTGGAACAAGATGCTGCCATGCTTGCCCACATTGTATGAGCAGCATCTTCCTTTTCACAGTTTTAAATCTGTTACCTCCCAAGTTTTTTTGTTGTTTCTCCATTCTTGTACTACAAGGGGCAGTAAGAAATCAGTCTTTATTAATCCAGTCCATGGAGCCACTGTGGTAATGTTCTGTTCCTACTGACTTTTTAAAAATAATTTCATTCTATTTTGTAACATGCAACACTGTTCATGCTAATATACTGATTTTTTTTCTCTCTCTTCACCTCCATTAGTAAGCCCTGGTCTGAGCAAGGTTATATGACACAGAAAAATGGGTTGGCTTCTAAAGTCGTCTGGTGCTATATTTTGAGTGATAGTTCACTTTTTCTAGGTTAAAAGTAGCCAGTATTTTATCCTGTGTTGCTATTAGATACATACTTGTCTATATTTACACATATGTAAAAATATGTTTCTGTAGGGGCTGTGTCCACAAAAGGTTAAATAGGTTGTGACTCTATCAGGTTTTTTGGGAGGTTGTAACAGCAGTGTGGTTTTAAAGCAAATACTGTGATTGTCTCCTTATGCTGCATTTTGGTTCACTTTGCAGAAAGTTTTCACATACCTTTTCATAAGCATGTAATCAAGTTCCTTGGTAATTATGGTCTTTAAAGTAAGAATTTTTTTACTGCTTATTTGAAACTATAATATATTCCTACCTATCTCATATAGATAGTGACATAGTAAGTTTTCATTGTTTTGCTCCAAATGTTATTTCTCCCAGTCATAGAACACTGAAATTTCACTGCTTTGATGATTATTAGGTTAGTTTTCAGAAAAAAAGTATCTTTTTTAGAAAAAAAAATTACTACAGAAAGCTAAATTAATGGATTATAATGTTATCAGTGAAAAAATATTAACCAGATCCAACTAGAATACATAGAAATCTCAGAGGAATAAATGATACACCTTTTATTGATTCTTTTACTGCATCTCTGTTATTTCTGGAAGTGTAAATGGTTAACCATTTAAAAATAAAGTACAAATTTGAGATAAAGGACATATACATGGAACTTAGACCTTAGATAGAAAGGCGAAATTCCTCATTGGTCATCTTGCTAGTCATGCTTTGTTAAAAAATTATTTTGCCACTGAATAGTGTCATAGTTCACTGATTTGTTCCTACAAGTGAGCTTTGCTATGATAATGCACAAGTACACAACCTAATTATTGCTGGAATCATGGGCCTGAAGTGTTCCAAGGCTCTCACAGAAACCTCTGTAGGAAGTTTGCTATTAGTGACCATTTTAAAGAGGCCACGTTTGTTGCAGCTGGACTTTGTGTGGCTTTTGGTTCTCAGGATTGTTTGGCACAGGAATTCTCTGAGTTCCTTTGGAAGTTGTTTCAATGTGTTCTGCTGTTTTGCAGGTCTCCTTGTTGTGCAAGTAAGCTCAAGATACAATGTAGGTTCAAGGACTGGTTATTCATTAACCTCTGTTTAGAGTTTCAGGAGATAAATTCATGTGGATTCTTCTAGAGCTGATTACAGATTTCTGCTGATGCTTTTGTTTACAATAATCCTGAGGCTAACTACGGCTAAGGAGAATAATTACTGTATTGTAGTTTATAAAAATAACAAAATGAAAAAATTAAAACCCACCAACTTTTGAGTGTTTTGTAAAATAAGTTCAATTTCCTGTGGGTTTCCAGGTTGGAGATTCAACTACACTGTATGTGTTGATATATAATACATAGTTCCCACTATGGGAAATAAGTAGAAAAATATTATTACTTTTGGTTTTTTAAACTTTTTTTTTTCCCAGTAACAATTTGCAATTTTGGCACTTGCACAATTTAATTCTTTTCTTCTGTGCTTGACATTTTGTCCCTCTAGCATGTTCAGCTATTCCTGATTTTGTATAAGCACAACATAAATCTATCATAAATCAATGCATTTATATAGAAAATAAACAATAGCATTTTATCCCTCATGAAAGGTGAGGACAACACGAAGCAACAATAGTTGAAGATGCATGTTCTTTAAACACATTCTTTGTTGCAACTTCATTAAATGCAGTCAAGTATCAAAAGGAAAATAGCATGAACTTTTTATCAAGAGCTTTGACAAAATCCTCAGAAGACATGCAACAACACATGATGAAACTGAAATCCAATAAGTGAGCATTTGACTTACGAATTAGTTATTCCAAGACGAAAGGCTAAACACATTAAGTAAGGACTATTCTTGTCAGGAATATAAAATACCGGAAGGAGCCTTAGGCATCCGACAGTTTAGAGTATGAGCCGTAAATATTTATAAATCTTTACATTCACACCATGTGATGGACAAACTCTAGGCCCAGAGCCTGTTCCCGCTCTCTGTGTGTTCTTGGGGAGTGAGGTTACTAGGATTATTGTTGAAATTCACAGTGGTTTCTCAAGTACTCTCTTTGCCACTGAAATGGCCATTCCACTCCCAAGACATGCAGTCGTGCACTTCTCCATGGATTCTCCCAGCCTCCCACACCTGCCTTGGTGCTTCTAGGCCAGCACCTTGCTCACTTGCAGAAAAGCATGATGGAACATGTCAGGAAACAGTGGAAACCACAGCGTTTTCTATTTTATGATGCATGTTTCAGCTGCTACCATCATAGTACTTTATCGGCACTTTTTTGTGTCAGATTCAAGTTTCAGTTCAAACCTGAGCCTTAGATAGTTCCAAAAACGTGACTCAATTCCTTTCCAGGACTAGTCAAGAACAAAGATGTGGGAGATTAATACTAGTATAGAAGGAGTGGGGAGGGAGAAGGAGGAAATCAGAGATTTGTATAGGAGAAGGAAGATGAGTGGATGTAACCTCCCGCTTCAGTAAACACTCTGGCTCTGCCCTGGGGTTGAATTTGAGAATGAGGTTTAAAATTTAGGATCTGTTAAAGCATTTTAAAGCAAATGAATGAGTGAGATCAAATTTATAACCCATCCTTTCTCCTGGAATAAATTTATGCATTTTTGATTTCTTGCAGCTGAAAAAGAAAGTCCTAAGGGTAAAAATTTAGGTTTCAGAAATACACAGGGTTTAGTAGTAGCAATAATAAGGCTTTTTCCTGAAGGATCTGAAATAGATGCATTTAACTTCTAGAAAGTAATTGCAGCCTTCAGTTATGTAATAAACGCCCTTTTTATTTAGCTCATGCAGTATTTTTGCTTGACTTTTAAAGTATTAATAGCTACACAATGGAAAGGATTTGTAGAAAATTCAGTTTGTTTTTAAAAACTCGAGGAATAGCAAATGATCTATTATTGGAGCAAATTCTCCTGTGCTGAAAAAATAGGAAAAATATCAAAACTATTTACTAGCAGAATAAATTGTTCCCTTTTCGCAAGCATTTTAGCTTTGTCTTAGAAGATCAGGCTTCTACTATATTTAATACTTTGGCTTTTTTTGAGAAGGGTGGAAAAGTTTATTATATGTTTGCTGTCTCCTGCTCTTCTGTTTGCAATAAAGCTTCACTAATGAGCAACAATGTTCTCCATCCAGACCTGCTAATGAGTCTTTCAATGTGTAGTGACTGCAAGAACGTCCTTCAGACACACAGCTCATAAAGTGCTACTCGTAGCAAGACTATACCCAAAGGGAAAGTAAATAAGTGTCTGTGTTTTATCTTAAACCTTGAAACGTAGCCATGTTTGATTAATGCATGTGGTAAAACTGAGACTGAAACTAAGGCAATGGCTGGTGTCAATAGTGAAACAAAAGTGTGGTTTTATGAACTGAAGGCATGACTCCAAGCTACCAAGAGTTTTGTAGCATAAGAGGTTGGCTTGCAACAAAATGGGAAAGGATAATTGGGATTATATTTTCAGTCTCTACACCTGGGCTAGTTCATTCTTCTAATACCTTTATTTTCAGTGCAAAAGTATCTACTCCTGATTTTAAAAAATATTATCACCTTTTCTTTGTTGCCCGACAAAAATATTTGGTCTTAATTATGATCTAGGAAATTTAAACAAACAGAAGACCTGGTTATTTTTATTTTTGTTTATGGCCCTATAGGCTGTATATGCAGTGAATAAGTCAAAAGCTCTGCAAGTAAACCACAAATTTTAAAGTGAGATTTAATATCCTATCTTAAAAAAATGTCATGTTGCTTAGTTAGGTGGTTCTGTATGTCCTGTGGTTCTTGGAAAAGGAGATTAATCACATTGTTTCCTGTGTTGAATATATTCTTAACTGGTTGCTATGACAATTGTCTTCCATTTTCTTCCTTCCTTGTAGGTTTATCTCTTTCTGATTCTATAGAGGGAGTTTGCCAAGGTAACAATTAAGAAGTTTCTCTTTTTTTTTCCCCCCCTTACTTCAAGGACTTTGTATTTGGAAAAAAAGTTGTATTCAAAGCCTTACATTTCCAGTGTCTGTTCTGAATCTGCCTTTTCAGCTTTAATGAAATATACAGGATTTTAGTCTTTAAAAAAGGCGTATGCAATAGTTCTTCACTTAATAGAAACTAAATGTATTTTTTGTCGTCAATCAAACCTCTAATGATTATGAAAATTATTTTTTATATGAATTTACTGTAGAAAATACCACATATACAGAGCCCACAGTGCATGTGCAGGATAGTTTAAGTGACTATCTTATACAGCTGCCCAGCAGGATTTTCAGTGGTGTGATTATGCAGAGAATCTTGCAGAAATCTATTTTTAAAAAGTGTTTGATGAAAAGAACATTGTAGCTGGAAGGAAAAATAAAGCCTGGATTTGCTAAGCCAGATTTACTTGTTTCTTGTTCTCAAGTGTTGAAAGTGTGGATACGTTAAAATTTGAAGTTTTAATTTGATTTCTCTGAAAGCTCTTGAAACAATTTACCTCAATAATTTTGTAGGCATCTTCTTGAAGCTTTTAAGAGAAGGGTACAAGAAAGAAGAGGTTTAGTCTGTCCTTTCTTGTGTAAGTAGTGTCAGATTCACAATTCTAAAGAACGATAAAAAACGGGTTTTTATATTTTTTTAATTCCTTCACCCTTTCTGTTTATAAATCTCAGCTGTGCATTTGTATCTTTCTTCTATTTTTCTTACATTTCATGTGGTCTTTTAAATTCAAAATAGCTAGCTGTTCTGGAAATCTTTGCTATCTTTCTTTGTAATCTTTACCTGACCTTTCTTAGCATCTTCACCTTCAGATTCAACTTCTTCCTGCAGAGACCTAAGAAATATTGAAAAAAGAAGTAAATAAATGCCATTCAATATCCAATACAAATGAATTGGGAAGTATGTCTTGTAAACTAAAATAGCCCTACACTTACAATTACATTTATCTTACATGCTTGATTTCAGCTCTGTAATCTCTGATTAATTTGTTACCTTTTCTTGGATTCATTTTCCTCATTTGCCTGAGAAATTTTTAGGATAAAGACATAAGAGTAGTCATACTGTGTAATACTTCAGCTCAATGAGGTAACATTTGACACTGGCCATTATATGTGAATTGAAGGGTGTAGTAATTCTACATTGCATGCAGAATTTCCTCTCAAACTCTAAAATTTGTGGCTGAAGGACTACCTATGTCAGAGGCTATTTGTTTTCATAGAAGGAATTTCATTCTCTTAAGAATTTAACCTGTAGGAGGCATCTGAATTTTCAACATTCACGTCATCTTGTTTCATTAAGTCCCACATCTTAATGGGGAGAGGATAATGTGTTTTGTGTTTGTCACTCAATATTTACTTTCGTATTTCTTATGTAGGAAGTTATAATAATTTCTTCAGAATTCTATTTATGCCATTCATGATTTTATTGATTGCATGTTCTATTGTTTTCAATTTTTCAAACTCAGGAGTCCTAGATGATTAAATCCCTTTGTAGAAACAATTTCATACAGTTCACACTGCTTTTTGTCCCTGCTTGAATCTTTATCTCTTCCATGTTATTCTTTACAGGATGCAGAAGATCAGACCTGTACGTAATTTCTAATGGTGTGTGTATTACAGATTTATACAGTTTTGCTCTTTTACTCTTACCTTTTTCCTTTCTTTTGAATGATTGTTTACCTATGGAAGAGCCTTTTCTCTTATTTTATGGTTTTATGATTTCCTTAAGAGCCTACGGTGAGAGCTTTTCTGGGAGCCATGAAGATTAACATTAACAAGACCTCTTTTATCCATATGGTTTTCACTCCTCCAAAAAGTCTAACAATCTGTGGGTCTGGAATTCCCCTTCAAAGGGTGTGTTGATTTTTCTTTTCCTGTTTGTGCAGCAGTCCACCTGTTCCTTGATAATGCTTCTACTCATTTTCCTGGTAGGTTTGTCAAATTGACGTTTTCATGGATGTCAGATCCTCAAATCCTTTTGATATTTGGCTACATTCCAATAACCCACGGAAATGCAAAGAAATGATACAACACTATTAGTAGCAAGGGTATTTTATTCTTAAAATTCTAGTTAAAGTGCTGCCTAAATATCATAAAACCTGACAGTTTGCTGTTGTTCATTTAATCTATCTGCACTTTGACTTCATTCAGATCTTCTGCTGAGAAAGACTACAGTGAGATCTAAATTCTAAAATGTAAAAAAAAAAACAAAATACAGAAAAAAAATCATTTAATCTTTCTTCTCTCACCTTACATTTTGCCAGTTCTGGCCCCCTGATGTTCTTCACAGATTTCTGCTTTGATATATTTTAGGAAAGGATCTATTGTTTTTGTGATGATATGAAGGAATCAATGATCTAGGTGCTCTTAAAGTAGCATAGGTTTAATATCTCTTTCTCAAATGAATAAGGAGCCTTTCAATAGCAGTTTGTCTGACCAAAAAAAAGATACGGCTTGCAGATACTTGGGAGACCATACACATTAGTGCAAAACCAAAAAGGAAAGTTTCTCTATGTTCATATAGTTATTCCACTAGTTAATCTATTTGTAAATGTATCGGGAGTGTCAACAGTGCTGTGGGTCTCTTTCTTAGATATGAACTCAGGTTGCATCACAGATATTCATTTTGTGCTCATATTGTCCTTCACGTTGTGTTTTTCAGACCAGGCAGTTGTTATCAGACATTTGGTAAACCCAAAAGAAACTTGGATTCCTTTCTCTCAGTGGAGAAGAATAAATTATGTTTATTTTCAGCATAGTTTGGGGCACATTTTGAGTTACAAGGCCTACTAGTCCTGAAACGGTGTCTTGCCAATTCTCCTACATCACCATGACTTGCAGAGGACCTCTGGATTTTACAATTTGCTCACATGGTGGGTGGTTCTTCTCCTACCTTCCCAGGTTGGGTGAGACCCATGAGGGAGCTCCAGTTTGGCACCAGAGCGAAATAACACCAATGAACCAACGAGTAGTGCATGTTTCTATGAACAGAGGTCATTTTGCCATGCTGGAAACTAGAACATAGATTCACAGAATCATGACTTACGTTGGAAAAGACTTTTAAAGATTATCTAGTCCAACCCTGCTCTCTTGAGAGTTCAGGTTAAGGAAGAATAGATTTGATTATTTTATTGACATTTTAATATATAAGCAAAGGAATATATTTTAGGAAAACAGTTTCTTGCCTATATCATACAGTTGTCCTGTTTTTTTGCTTCAAAGGTTAGATTTTCTCACAGCTGCTTTCTGTAACTGAAAGGCTCAGATTTTAGAGAACTGTTTTATTTTTCCTTTGCTGTAGTTAAATTACTTAAATTGACACCTTTCAGAATCTATTTCTCCTATTTAAGTGTCCTGTGGTAGTTCTTTGTTTCGTTTGTGAGCATTAGCCCAGATTTACTGTAGACATTTTAACAAAGAGTAGGCAGCTGTAGCTGTGCCTTTCTAATGTCAAACAATCTCTGTCAGCATGGCTGTTCTATCTGTATAGATTATTTTAGTTTGTGTTTGGTATTCTGTGGAGCCACAAGGGATACAACTCTCTCCCACCTGCAATGTCTAAACCCTTACACAGTCGAGTTTCTCAATGTTCCTGTAGAAAACCAAAACATGCAAATCCCATATTGGAAGGCTAGCACAAATAAGGTTGGTTTCCACAGCACAGCTTTGAACAATTCTAAGTATTCCTGTCATGTTGCATTTTACATAACATTGCCATTATACACGGAATTCATTTAGACATCTCAGAGGTGAACATAATGGATGTCATGATGAGGAATTAGAAACCATTAGGAATGCTTGCTGGCCCTAGTGAGATCAGAAATACAAAGAATCAATTAATAGCTCTGCCAGTCAGTCTATCGTGCAGATCTCCGTGAGGGAGATAAAGCATTTTTGTCCAGGTAACAATCACATCTTCTCCAGGATGGCCTGATAAAAATTCTGTTTACATGTTTCTTCTTAAATGAACTGTATGTTTCACATGCTTGCTTTCTCATTACTTTACTAATTAAACTAAAAAACTCCAGCTACTAAAAAAAAAGCAAAATCACACACAATGCCCCCCCCTCCAGCAGACAATCGAATTTGCTTCTAAAGCAAGGTTTCCCCAGCCTGCACATGGCTCCTGGTGAGTTGGTGGGTTTAAGCCTTTACTGAGGCTCAGGCTTCTCTTGAGACCGGAGACCAAGTGGGAAGAAGAGGCAGGACTTCTGCTTTTCTATAATTTGCTCTGGTAAATCTGGAGTTCTCACAATTTGTGAATCACAGGTCTGTAAATAGATGGAAATTATGCTTGCAGGAGCGGTAGCAGTTCCTGCTCCTGCACCACTTGCAGGCGAATGGGATCACAGAGCTGGGAGAAAATTTCCCACAAAGCCAAGTCAGCAGCCAGAAGGTATCAGGAGCCTGTTTTTCTGGGGAAAATAGAATTCTAACTCCTGCAGGGAACAGGACATTTAGCTGAGTGCTGAGGTCAGCAGGAGCTGAAAAACAGAAGCAGGCACTTTTTAGAGGGATGAGAGACTGCAATCACAGGTGACTCCCAGGAGAGGCCCTTCCAAAGCACCTGTGTGATGGCACCCACAGCACTATACCCCAGCTGAGTGGTGGTGGCACCGTGAAGTAAAAAACCCCAATCCACATCCTAGAAAAGGTAGTACCCACATAATGGCCTCCTAAAAACATCTCGTGGTCTATACTCTGCTTCACATGTTGCTTCTTGTTTAAAATGAAAGGCAAGTTAATGATAAACCATGAAAAAGAAGTTAAGTGATGTGGGAGATTTACATTTCCAAAGTAAATGGTGACTTTTTTATGCACGTTGGAACCTCCTCAAAGTATTCCATGCGGATTTTCAAAGCAGTTAGGTCTGTATGCAGATATTGAAGTGACTCCCTCTCTTCCTTTGGCCATGCATAAGTATTTCCACAGCTTCTTGAAAAGCATCTTGAAGTGACATCCAGAAGCTTGACACCTGCGATAATCTCTGCTCAGATTCAGGTAGGTAGTCCTTCCAAATCAGGGTTTCTCAGCAGGGTGTGATGGTTCTGTGAATCTTCCCACAGTATTGAAAGCTGTAAGTACTAAAAGCTGAGCTGTGAAGCAGACACCGTTCACAGGAGAGATGTTCAATATTTTTTGTTTAATCTGGTATGCTGAACGGAACAGAACCCAGAATGGTGCCCTTATAGATCATACCAAGGCGCTGGTTCCCCCAGCTGCTGGGAGGTGACACCTAATGCTGGTGCAGTGATAGGGTTGGTCCCTTCCTGATGCTGCAGGAGCTCTGCCCAGTGATGTTCTCATCACTGGTAAGTAGTTTTGTGCAATAGAATGCCGTCTTGGAATTAAGCAGGAAGGTAAATTTGGCTTTAAGCTGGAAAAAAAAATTGTATTTCCTTGAGTATATAATTTTTTTAGAGTGGGATTTAAAAAAAAAAGTAGGTCAGTA
Organism: Ifrita kowaldi; assembly: GCA_013398055.1. Lineage (NCBI taxonomy): Eukaryota > Metazoa > Chordata > Aves > Passeriformes > Cinclosomatidae > Ifrita > Ifrita kowaldi. Next base: position 888,844 of record VZRS01001824.1, read on the forward strand.
TGCTTTGCAAATATTGGTGCAGTTCCTGTATAGAACTTTTCATAGCAGTCTTTTTAAAGGAACTTCATCAATTTTTTTACACTGGATGGTAATTTTCATTGTTATCACTTAAAAGAATTCATAAACATTCAGGGCAATCTATAGAAAAACTAATTTCAGTTCCCACTCTTTGGTAAATGGTCACTTGCTAGTGAAGGAAAGGGAAATATTTATTTTATTCTAGTTTGTTGGCTTTCAAATAATCACCCTGGTAATATTTGAAGGTGACTTGCGAACCTTTATATAATATTAGCAGTGGACTTTGTATGTTCTTTTGGTGGTTAATCTTGTGGATCTATATGAAAGCATCAATAGCTATTCTTGAGCCTTTTACTGAAAACTTTTTTCCTCCTTTTTACTGTAGGTAAGAAAGATTGACCTGAATAACTCCTTCATGGGAGACTGTAGAATGTGGGACATGCAGTGCCCATTGCAGCATTTCTTAGGTATTCTGAATTGAATCAAATAAGCCTCAAAGAGCAAAATAATCAGATATGCTCTCAACCCAAATAATGAAATGAAAATGAACTCTAATAACATGATCAAATTTCTTGCCAAAACCGTCATAATAAGAAATGCTTTTGCTTTGCATGGCATAATTAACTCTAAAATACTTTCACTTAGAATATTCTGGTGGTGAGTATCCTAGATTCCACCTTAAAGCTTTCATTTTATCTCTCTCTATGTAGGTTATAGAGTGAACAGCACTTGGATCAGAAGTCTCATTGTGCATATTAATCTGAGGGGGATATTTTCACTGCTCATACGTGGGTTTTGAGACAATGATTTAAAAAGGGATGGGATTTTTCCTTTGTCCTCTATGGACAGTTGCTATAATTGCCATGAATTTGGCCAGGTGTAGCTGAATAATGTTTCAGGCAAAGAACTAAGAGCAAAGCTTTTTACACAATAATTTTCTGGGTGAGGTTCAACAAAATGAAAACTCATCAGAAATCCTGCTGGGATTCCATCAGCAAGCATTTATTTGCAGTTGCTGGTACACCTGCTTACACAGTAACAATACACCAGTGAGTTAAGTCACTATGCCAATGCAAATTAGCTTTATTTTGAATCAAACACTAGATTTTAAAACGTGTGATGAAATTAAAAAACCCCGTCTTTAATGCCACTAGATGCACGCAGGAGACTGATGGGACTCAAAAAACCCCCCAAAACCTGCACATTTATCCTGGCCTTTTCTATTGCTGCTGTTTTGAATGCTGATATATCCCATAAGAGTACCTAGTCTATTTTTAGGATGTATCTGGAAAATATGTTTTCCTCCTCTGCTATAACTAGATTTTCTTTAGCCGGAGCCTTGCCATCTGTGATTTTTTCTTTTTTTTTTTCCCCCAAACTTAGTCCTGTATATCCGTCTGGGGAGAAATTGTTGAAAGTGGCCTTTTCTGTTTATTTAATACTATCTCTCCTTACCCTCAGATGGACTGTGATTTTCATAAGAGCAGTATATCTTGTGTGTGCTTGTGTGTTTGGTGATGCAATTGTTAATTTTAGAAAGGGATCTAACATCAAAAATTAATTTCTCTGTGCCATGGACTGATTTCTGGTGCTTGAACCCTAACTACTTAAAAAAAAATCAGAATAAAATAAGAGCTAATTAAAAAAATAATTAATGCTTATTTTGTGTAGTGGCATTATCAAGGTATCATGGGAGAATCAGCTGCCCAAATCTCACTAAAATTCATCCTTCCTTACAGTCCTTTGAAAATCTCAGCTTGTGCCAACAAGCACTCAGTGATCACAAAGAGGTGGGGGATTTTGAACCTGAATAGAATAGAAAGAATTCAGATGTCAAGCTATGCAACAACAATAGAGATCTAAATTTTATCCTGTATTTCAGTCTTCAGCACGTTTCAAATTTATTCAAACATTCTTTTCCCTTAAGTGCTTTTCCTTTGTTTCCAGGAACTAAGCACAGATCTACCCTGGATTCTGCCAGCACAGCTATTTCAGTCAGGAGTGTGAAGGCAAAGCTGTGGTGACAGAAGAGCAGGCAAGACACTTGTTCTGGCACTGAGGCCCCTGGCATCTTGTGTGAGCACACACGGAGGGTAACAAATGCTCAGGAAGCAGCAAGCTCGCACAAAGCTCAGCCAGAGTGAGAAAAGACCTTTTTGCAGAGGGAGGTGGGTGCTGGTGCATCAGCAGGACCCTGTCGTGCGTCCACACGAGCCTGTGGGGTAAAATCCTGGAGCGCTGTCGTCACCCCTGGATTTTGAAGCCCATGTTGTCTGTTCCACAGACACCAGTTCATTCCAGGACTGGTCTTGAAGGAATCCAGATTTGTTCTGGTGACAGGCTGGATCACTCTTCATGAGCACTTCTTTATTAGATAATACAGATGAGGCTGTCAGGTTTACCCTCTCTTCCCAAGCTTCCAGTACCATCCTTGCAGACTCTACGTGCAGGTATTTCATTTTTTTCTCATGAAAGCATCCTGCATTACTTGTTAAAAAAACCCAAAAATACACACACCCAAAAATCCCTAAGACAATGAAAAATCCCAAGCTGATCTTGCTTTAGCAAGGGTTTGAACTAGCTGATTTCAAAAGGTCCCTTCCAGCCTCAATTATTCTTCAATTCTGTGCCATGCTCTCTCTACCCACATATAAAGGTGTGTCTATCAGGACAGTAATACCAAAACTGCTGTTCTATCCACCCTGTAATGTTTTTTCTACTGGTGGCAGGGCTAGTGTAAGGTTAGGCACAGTGCAGATTCATAGGCAACATGAGCATTGGATGCAGAGTGATATGGCTGACTTCAGGAGAAGTGCAGAGATGTTCAGCTCCCATTTTTCTTTGTGGTGCTCCTCAAGCTGTGACAGCTTGTCACTATTCATTTCTACTCCTTAAAGGTAAAACTTTCAGAAGCTAAGGATGTTGGTTGTGTACTGCTCTTTTAGTCCTACTAGGAAACTGAAATTGGCCTCACTGCTGATTACTCACATCAAAGAATGCCAGATCTGGACTTCAATTTATATTCAAAATCTGCCCACAGGAAAATAATTTGTCCATAGCTAAATAAATAGATGGGTTTTCAGTGTATGTGCAGACAGATCTTTTTGTGGTGCAGGGCTGCCTGTTTCATCAGGAAACCAAGTGAACCACAGGACAATTTGTGTTTTGAGCCAGTGTCATTTAATGCTGCTGTCAGAGAGTTCTTGAGTCCATGGGAAAACCATTATCATTGCCTCATGGCAGTGATGCACTGGAACAGCTTCTTCTTGCTGGGGCTATAAGCTTCCCTTATTTGGCAGACTGGTAGTTTCCCCACTTGTACACCAAGATACTGAACACCAAATACTGCCCCAGCGTGGTATCACTTGTGGTCAGCAGGTTGGATCCCATGTTAAAGCTGGCAAGCCAAAATAATAATTTTTAATTAATGGAAATCCTTTGGTTGGGTCAAATTCTTCAAGGAAGCAGCATGCTTGGCTTTCATCCTGCCTTTCCCCCAAGTGCATTACACAAGCAACAGGAATATTTTTGGCTTAGGAGATACATGATCATAAACATTTTGACAAAGAGAAGCAAATCTTGTTCAAAAATGACTTTGACTGTATTGGTGGTCTCCAGATTAACTTTCCCAGGATGTTTTGTTTCCCATGGAAGTTATGCGTGCACCATAGAGAATGTATCCGTAAAAGGTGAGCTCCTGAGGGTGACTGTGGCTCCTTTGTGCTGTCTCAGGGGACCTGTTTGGTAAAACCCCTGTATGATTTATTTCCTTGTTCTTGCCTTTTACTGTACACATTTTCAGTATTCACTAAAACTCTATTGCCATAACTGGTAAATAGCTGTTTTAAGTAAAACATTTGTATTCAGCTCATTAAAATAGATTAGTTTGACAACATAGTAAGTTCATCAGCTTTCATCGTATTTGGGGATGTGATCTATAGAAAAACATCAGCACTCACACGCTGCTTTTCCACTAATGAATGGACCTAAGGACAAGATAGTCCGTGAGATTGGCAGCTGGATCTAAGTTTTTTGGAGGTGGTCACCAGCTGTTATAAAATAGCCAGGTTGGTGAAAAGCAAAACAAAACAAAACAATCTTTTTCATTGTCCAAATATGAGTGGAACAGTTCATCCCAGCATTGTTTGCAAAGAGTAGGAGTGACAGAAAAATTACTACACAGCTGGAAAGCCGAAGACAGAATGGACAAAGGTTGAGTGAGTCCCTCCCAAGTAAGAAGCAAAGAGAAAATCTGCATGGAAATCCTGCATTTCCCCTGACTAGAGACATATTTTGTTGTAGGTGGAGAGCGGAGCTGATTCTGTTCACATTTAAATGTTTTACACGAACCTGATAATGTTAACAAGGAAATTTACAGGTACTTTCAGGTTAAGATTGGTTATATTTGCAATAGCTATGCTTGCTATCAAACAAGTGTGAGGTCCCTGTCTTAATGTAAAACACTTGGCTAGAATCAAGGCTTGGCAAACAAAACAATGACCAAAAAATTACAAACAAATAAAACAACAACTCCCCTGCCCCAATTCCACCCCAAAATAGATAGAACTACTTGCGAATGTATCAGTTTGGGGTTTTTTATGCATTGTTATACCTGTACGGCCAGCATTTAAGAGTAGAGTAAAATCAAGCCAGGATCGCTGTAATCTGGATGAATGGGAAAAAACTCTTCTCTCACTGAAACCCTACACTGATCCCAGTGTGGGGACTTGCTGACTGACAGATTGCCAGTTCCAAAAATGAAAATCATGTGGAGGATGACAGTTGTGCGTTCATGAGGGGAAGGGCTTCAAGGAGTCAGAGAGCAGTAACCAATGCAAACTCCTGTTCTATAGCTACAGGGAAGCTAGAAATAATCTCATCCTGATCTAAAAATCAGGTACACTTTGTTATTAGGATCTATAGGGTCGTGGCCACATTAAGGAGCCAGACACAAAATATCTCTAATCCAAAAGAAATATTTTCGTGTTTCTGAGCCAGAGTTTGGCAATAAGATTTAAGAAATAGGATTTAGTTCTAGATTTGAACTAAAAAACTCTGTATATTTGAAACACTACTTTTATGCTTTCTCTATTTAATGCTCTTTCAAAGAAATTTAATGGTAGTATCTGCTCAGTAAATTGTTTGGCTGAAAGAGAATCCAAGGTTTGTATTTTAATGTGTTGAACAGAGCACATAAAAGTCTGGCACGGCCACCTGAAAAGGAGTGTGCATCAACTACAGCAACATCAAATGTTTCAATTAGCTCATGAGATAGATGAAGCTAATAGCTCATTTTTAGAATCTTATAGGAAATGAAATAATAATAATAAAAAGGCAAACTATCATACAGCTTTACTGCACGTTCTGCTGATAAATGACCTTTGCATATGGTACTTCCAAATGATTTAGTGACAATAGAGCTCCTGCTACATTTAGTCCTTCTGAAAAAGTTTTCTTTCCTTCACAAAAGATTATTTAGCTTTAGACAAGAAATAAACAATTGAAATAATTCCTTTGTTTTTGTGTGTGAAAGAGCAACAGTAAAAGTGGAAAATTATCAACAGGATGACACAAAATAGCTGACATTCAAACATTTTTTTGGTGAGATGTAGCAGTCTATTCAAAGCAGGAATATTGGAAACATATATTTAGAGTGAATAAATTTAATGTTACTATCTAGAGAAAAATAACCCCTAGGTGATCTGATTTTTATAAAATACATAAATAGTTTCTGAGAATTAGTTGTAGAAACAATATGTCTTATTCCTCTGTCTCCCTTATGTAATAACATTGTGGTCCTGAGGGATGACAAGAAAAAATAGTTTCATTTACTAGGGCTTGAATTTTAGTGGTTTTAAATCTATAATTTTGTGACTATTTTCTATTTGCAATTTTTGTCCAAGGCAACAAGAACAAGTCTAGTAGCACTGTTGATTCTCTACATCTTTCCATGATTGTTTGTGTTCTGTTATTTATTCTCAATATTTCCTTCCATAAATAATTGATACTGTAACATCTACATATTGAAATCTGTAGTAATGTTTTCCTGAGCAAGTGATCAAGTCTGTAAATAAAAAGAATAAATACTTCTGGGTATATATGTTGATAGCGGCTGCGGATACAAGTCTCCTCACCCCTTACAAAGACTACAAAACAACTAATTCTGCATAAAGACCTTACAAGACAGGCATTTTCTGCAAGAAACATGGTGATTTAATTCTTATTTTCTTCCAAGCTGCAAGATCAGGTTCTGGGAAGTAATAATCTGAACATTCACGACCATCTCTGGACATACCTATTGTACATACAAATCCAACCTTTAGATGTTGCAGAACATTTTTAATGTATTAGTGTTGTTAATCTTATTTCATAAGCCACAGAAGTATTTAGCCTGGGAAGAAGGGAAAGGTGTTTTCAAAGCTATTTATTCATCATATGATGTTTGACGGATGTTAGCTTGTACTTACTGAGGAAACTGCATCTACAAAGGGAAGTGATGCCATGCTTGGGAACTTTGAAATAGCAGTAAGAACAGAGGACTGGGATCTTTGTGAACCAGGAATAGAAATTTAAATGAACTGTTCTGCAACAGCTTAAATTGCAATTTTTGAATTTCCCATTGTATTCTACTGTTTAAAAATCCTTTTGTGTTACACACTACTCAGACACTGAAAAATAGATAATGTTTCAAAGAAATTATAGTAAGTAGCTCATATTCCATTATTATTTTGTTTTGTGTCATATAACCAGATACTATTTTTTCAGTGCTTTAGTAAGCATTCAACTTATCCATGTATGGAGAATATTGTATTGTTTATAGCTATAATGCTGCTAGATTTTAGTGAAATATTAGCTATGAGTAAGGAGTGGAGGGAACCTCATTTAATATATATATCCCAGGAATCACTTTTTATGGTTTTATATATAAAGAATCCAAGAGGACCTCAGCATAACCTCCACAAAGAAAACTCTTATTGTTATGTTTCATCATTGAGAAATGTTTATGAGTCCCATAAGATTTAACTCACATGTTTAAATAATTTGTGTAACCTTCTGGCCATGTAATTTATTTGATTTATCTGAAATGGTTGTAGACAAGAAATTTCACCAGCTCTGCTTTGTTTGAGAGTCTTTTCATAAAGCAGTGGAAAGAAAATAGTTACCAAATTATGTTAGGCTTAAAATTACTGTAAGCTGCCCCCACAAAAGATAGGCAAATTATGGGGTTTTCTCCTAATTTCAGACGTATTATGTGTTTGGCCTAAATGCTTGGTATAATTTGATATGAAGAGACAGAGTGAGGATTTGCCAGCAAAAAAAGCACATCTTTTTAAAGTGAAGGAAATTTGCACCTGCATGAATCCACCAGGGGATCACAGGAGACTCCTTTGGGAGCCCCCATGTCACAGACAGGCACGGATGCATTCATGTGCTCTCTCAACTGTGGGGACTGCAGTCTGTTTCTCAACATGTTTTTTTACATGCAGAGTTCCCAGGTAAACCTTTTCCCTTTATGTTAATATTAAATGCTTCAGCATTAATATCCAGCCCTGTTACAGTGTGATTAATATCAATAGTACCCTATACATGTGCTAATCAAGCATAAATATAGTTATCACGCTCTTGTATGCAGCCCAGACTATAGTTTGAAAAGTTCCCTGTCTCTGTGCTGACACTTGAGGTGCCTGGGTATATATTTTGGGTATGGCATTGGCTGCAGTACCTCCTACAGATATATCTTTTTCTCTTCAGGTGCATGTGCACAAAGCAGCAAAGCAGAGAAGTTACGCAGGCATGTAACTGCAGAGCTGGCAAAAGCTGGTCCTCTCTATCCTCAACCAGCTCCTCAGATGAGCTTTTTACTTACATGAGAGGACAGAAGGCACTGATTAAAGAATTGCTTAGTACAATGAAAGGCCTTAAACAAGTTAGAGAGACATCTTCCAAAAAGCAGGCCTAAATTATACCCCTTCTTGTCAAGCCATGGAGGGAGTTTGCACAGCGTATAACTTAGCTTTTCAGCTCAAAGGAGCACATACAAACCAAGGGTGGTCCCAGTGATAGTTCCTTCAGGATTTCATAAAATGTGTAAGAAAGATGAGGACATTGTTGAAATAAAAGAATTTGGATATGATAATTTTCAAAACATGGTACAAAGCAGGAGCAATCTCAGCGAAGTCAGAGGAGTTATTTTGATATAAAAGTGCGAAGAGGATTGAAGGCAGAACTGTCAAATTAGTTCACTTTAGTCTCATAGTGATAAAAGCTTATGACTACTTATTATGCTTTGAAGAAAGACATTCCTTGTGAATTTAGTAGTGAAAAGAAGGTGCTTTGATTTGTGATCTTTCCTAGACAAACATTTTTTGCTATAATTCCTGGAGGACTCACAACTGAAAGGATTCATCCTGGTAATAACACGCTAATGTACCTGGCAATAATGATCATTTTAGACTGTTAAGAGTTTATGAGGATTAACAGGACAAATGCTTCAAAAGAAGCAATCACAGTTCAGCTATGGTAAATCAAAGTATTTTGCTTTAAGATGAATTATTACAAATAGGAGAATATTACGTGGCGGTACTAAACTTGGATGTTACTTTTGGTTTTCTTTCACCCATAAGCACACTTTTTACCTTGAAAACCTATCCAACTGTGTGCTTTTGTACTGTTTGCATTTCCTCCCCATCTTTTAGCACAGTCCTTCCTTGGTGACTCTGCCAGAGAGTTCCTACTCTGAGGTAGGGCACAGAAGCGGTGAAGACTCTCCTACATAAAGGACATTTAAATTCTCCAGTGATGCTGTAGGAGGGAATAACTCATGGGGCCACGAACAGCTAGTAAAAATAGAGCAAATCTTGATATCCTCACCTCGTGGTTGGCCAGGGCAAAACAGCATGCAGTTTCAATATATAGGAAAGAAAGAACTTTACTTAGGCTGTACTTAGAGGACAGCAGGTTGCTGTTCCTTGGTCTGCTCAGCTTTATCTGCTTATCTGAAGTGCGTCTAAACAGGTCTACATAGATCTGTTGAAAGTCAAGCCTGGTAACTAAAGTATGAGTTCAAACTTGATTCGTCTTTGGTGCATCTGTTTCGTGGTAGGTGTTTTGATGAGTGGGAACGGGAAATGTTAACACCTTGTAAGATGATTTGCTATGTGAGAAAACTCCACTTCACAGCAAGATAAATAGCAACCCATCCAACTTTGCAACTGCCAAAGAAGTCTCCCAATAGCCCGCGGAGCAGAGAGGGTAGATTGAACTCCAGTGTGCCTAAAAATAATGCAGGAGAGCTGATGATTTGTCACAATGCCTATGGATTACCAAAAGTTTCATTCATAGCCAAAAAGCCTTGGAGACTGAAGTGGTTATAGTTATCTCTTAGAAGTACCTGTCAAAGACAGTGAAGTCTATTTATCTTTTACTACATTTTAGGAACATCTTGAATTGTCATATTCCACCTGTTCTCACAACCACAATGTTTTTCACTAATCAAAAACCATCAGATTTGTAGCCTCAAGGCACGATCAAGGTGTCAAATAGAATTTGATTTTTACCGTTTTATATTCCTATGAAGTGCAGATGACTCTGACTTGGCAGCAATATTCCATATAGAAGCAAATTCTCAGGGCTTCCAGGTACAATAAATGGTCCTCATCAGAGAGTTTGTGCAATACATCTGGACGCAACATTGAGGAAGTAAGCCAGAAGGATTGCACTTTGCAATCATGATGTGTGTTTGATGTGAGAAGACAAGGACATACAGAGCATATTTAATATAACAAAGGGCAGTTACATTTGGAATAAAATAGCATTTTTATTAATGTTGTGGTTTTTTGTTGTGTTTCGATAATCAAATATGTCCTTTAAAGTAGTACAGGTCATACTCTTGTTCAGCTGTCTGTAAATTTTATTTTGAAAATTCAGTAAAGCCTCAGCCTCAGTGAAGTTAATAAGCCATCTGACAAAGAGCCAAGAGTTTTTTGGCTTTGACTGTTGGGAGGGAGAGGGGATCCCTTCTGACAGACTGTAGAAAATACTTAGGTTATGATACAGGACACAGTCTTCAACTTCTGAGAGTCTTGAAGAAACCAAAGATGAGGTATTGCCTCCAAATTCATTGACTACAGCTGTTTCAAAGTAATTAGACATGCACAAAATTTGCTGCTTTTAAGGTTTTTGACAACTTGCATTATTAAAGACAATTTTGATGAAAATGACTGTTGTTGAATCTTTTGTGCTTTCCACCTACTTCATAGCTCTCATAAAACCTGCAAATTGAAATTTTGAAAATCCCCTGCAGTTTCCTGTCTATCACCGGTATGTTTGCAAAAAATAATTTCTGATAACAATGTATTTACGGTAGTTGATCCTACTACTGCCTGTATTCCAATTCATTAATTATTCCTTTTTCTTGACACCTAATTTCCAGAGGTTAAAATTTTGTGGGAAGCGTTATTATCAGGGTATTGCATTTGTTCTCTTGTTTGATATTTGTTGGTGCCATTTTCTGCCTCTTTTACGAGAAATACCGGAGGTGGTATTTTGCTTCGGTTACTTGTTCATTTTTGAGCTACCTAAATGTTTAATCTTTACAGAAGAAAAAGAAATGTCTTCAAATAGCTTAATAGATAGTATAAGTGTATCTCAATAACCCTTATTCCTGTCCCTAGCATTATGTCTGAATTTGTATTTTTGGCTATGGGAAGCAATTGAATTCCTGCTTTCATCAGAGTTTTCCAGTACGAAGTGTCTAGATGTTAATGATAGAGCACTACAGGAATCTTTCTTCCAGAAGGTATAGCCCTCGAACAGCTTTGAATCATACATTTTAATCTTTCTGGGTTCAGGTGGTCAGCAGGCTATCTATTTCAACCCCCATGCTTCATTATCTGAACATTAGAGTAGTGCTGGAAAAAGGTAGACCCCCAATGAATCTTATGAAAATATTGCAGTGTTCAAATGCATTATACCATTGGTATTAATAAGATGAAAAATTAGACAGTACAAAGCATGCAATGACATTTTTCAGTTCACAAAAAGAAGCTTTCTTCAGAATATATCTAAAGGAAAATATGACAGCGGGGAAATAGATCTAAGGAGGGTTTTTTAAGCTTGTGAACCAAAGAATGATAGTAAAGAATGTAGAGCTAAAATACGTAGTGAAATAGTTGCGTATTTCACATAAACAGAAGAAACGTCTGCATCAAGGTTGCTAAGTGATATGTTTTTATACGGAGATGGTCTGCTAAATGAAATTCTAGCATGTTACAGAGGTGCAAAAGAATCAAAGAATAATTGAAGTATTTCTATTTATGAAAGTACCTAGCATTTCACTCTCTTTAAAAAAGGCTGAAGCCCTCTTTACTGGGAGGGATCATATTGCAACAAAGAAAAAAATTGTCAGGGAACTCAAGTCAGAAAATGGGACTACACACTATAAAAAGAAATGGATTCAGTTTAGCACAGTGCATATAATGCAAAGCTGAGGAAAATAAGTATGGTTAATAAGGTTTAATATGGTTTAAACAATGATTTTCTGGATATTTGTGTTGGGTAGCAGTACTGGGGAAGGTGGTGTATAATTTCTTCCTGCTGGTGAAGGCAGAGTGGCTCTGCCCCCGTGTATTGGGAACAGGGTCACTGCTGAAGCTATGAGATCTTCCCCATCCAGGGAAAAAGGCCAGTTCTTTAGTATGTGATTGGTCTTTGCAAATCCTACTGTTAAAGGCAACTCATGGAACACAAAGGCAAAATCTGTAGCATATTAGCAAAACAGCCACTGTTTCAATGGCGATAGGCAATAGCACCAAGTCCTGCATGACCAGCTCTCTTGTATTCTTCTGTATGACTAAGGGTGATGAAAATGTTTTCTTATGAATTGCTCTAACACAGAAAGGTTTGTGGTTTGATCATTTAAATGCATATCTCTTCACAGTGCTTCTCCAGCAGTGAAAGCCTTCACGCTGAAGACGCTGCGGCATTTTTGAGAAACATGTTCATGCCTGACTTAAAGCAATGAGAAGACTTCAACTAACCAGCACTTGTCCTTATAGCAAATATCTCTTAAGGGCTTTTCAAAACCCTTAAACCACTTAGGAGGCAAAAGACTGTCATAATTATGGAATAAAGTGGTTGGCTTGCAGTCAGATTACATGGGGTGGAAAAGGTATGCATGAGACTCCTGTATCCACAAGGTTAAACTTCAAAGCAGTTTAGCCATATTTATAAATAATATTTTTTCAGCTATATGGTTTGGTATTAAAACTCTACTATTTTTATCTGTAAAAGACACCAGCACTGCAGAAAAGCCAGTACTCTCCAATTATACATGAGGATAATATTTTGCTTTTTGCTGTCCATTCTCATTTCAATCTCTTGTCTGTCTTTTCTGCTCCATGTCCTAGGAGAAAAAGAAAAGACAAACATAAAGAGCACAGAAGTTAACAGAATAACCTTAAACAAAGCTCAGGTCTCTAATTTTACTGTTCATATGTACGTACTCTTTTCTTGAATGGTGCAATGAAGAAAATTATGCATGTGATAAAGTTGGGGAATATTTTATGATATGCTAATAGGACTGATTCAGATAAACAATTGCACCAAATGGTACAGTTGCTCATATTTTAATATCCTTGGAGAGAGTTTTACCAAAACAACTTAGTCCACAGAGTTACTCCAAAATCGGATTAGCACAGTAAGACCGTGCAGATAAGTTATCACAAGTCCTTTACATTTCACAGTCTACAGCAAGTACACACACTCCTACATACCAACCACTGACTGGGTTAGAGACTGGACAAAAAAATCACTATTGGCATTAGAAATTGAAAACATTTTTTTTCTGGCTGCTTGTTGTTGAGTGGTAGCATGGGAACAGCCACTAATCCCACTGCTGTGCTGAACTGGGTGTAAAACGGGAATGTCTTTGATGAACATGAGTAATATTTTGCTGTACTTTATACATCACAATACAGAAGTAAAGTGTCAGAAGACAAGGAGATAAATCTGCCCTGTTTGTGGGTCAGAGAGAAGAAAATTCTCATATAAAAGAGATTGTTGTTATTGTTGTAGTTGGAGAAAGAGGGCTATTCTCTAACACAGAAGCTGTTAAGAAACAGGTTTGGAAATGGTTAGGAAGGAAAATGATTTTTTTCTTTCTTGCCATCTATTTCTGGGGAAATAATTCTTTATGTGAATTTTTTTAAAAACAGCTAAGCTAAATGCATTTCACCTAAGAAATAACGAACTGTCATTATACATAATTCTTCTCAGCAGTTAAGCTACTTCGTCACAAACTTTTTTTTTTAAATTGAAATACGGTGTTAAAGCATAGTTTAACAAAGTTCAATGGTGATATTACCATTACCGTATTGCACAATCATTTGAACAGGACAAAAATCAAAATTAGAAAAAGACAAAATCATACTGCACTACAATACAAGGTTAGCAAGTATACTGGTCCCTTACCAAAGATTTGCTGTTGGTAAAAGGTCTCTCTGCCTCAAGGAGAATCTTGAGAGGTGTCCCAGCTCAAGGGGAGATCACTGGTGCAGCCAGGCCACTTAGCGGGGAGAACTCAAAGAAGGCTCACTTAGACTGTCATAATTATGGAACAAAGTGGTTGGCTCGTAGTCAAATTACATGGGGTGGAAAAGGTATGCGTGAGACTCCTTGTATCCACAAGTTTCTTTGTTCTTAGATCAATGAGTCTGGGAAAAGCCACCCGCTATTTATGTGCTATTCGCGTGATCGTGTTCCAAGCTCATCTGCATTGATGCTCACTGTGTCACTCTGCTCCTGAGAGAGTTTTCAGACAACAGATTGGAGCTGGAGAAGTTCTTGGCCTGGTTACAGCTCAGCCCTTTGCCTCCTTTGGAGATTGTATCAAACTGCTCCTAGTTTGGTTAAGGAGTTAAGCGTATCCACCACAGAAGACAATATTTAACTGGTTGAGCCAAAACACAGAAGTATCAGTAGGATGGGGCAAAATTTTCTTTCTCAATAGCATATTCAGACCCAAAAGGTATGGCATGAAATGCCATAAACACAAAGGAAGCTGGTCAAAAGTTAGAACACATTGGGCTTTGTTGCCCCTTCTGAAATGTGGTAACAGAAGCAGGGGATAAAAGAGCTTGAACACTGATATTATACAAAATAAATGCTCTATGTGTCAAGTACAAAGTTGTAACAAAAAATGTTTAGATTTCGGTGACTTGGTAAAAAATCTTTATTTTGATTTATTTCCAGACACTTTTCAATCTGTCTGTGAACAATGAACCCACAGTATTAATAGGACACTACAAAATGTGTTTTCTTCTTTATAACAGTGCAAAAGAATACAGAAGCGTTTGGGGGGGAAAAATGAACTTAAGCTTTGAGTGTTTTATCTGGCTCCACTCCAAAACAAATGGAGCACATGGAGGGCAGTTACTCTGGGGTGCTGAGAATATCTGTCAGGCTTAGAGTACTGAACAGTCTTTGTTCACCTCTTGGAAGACACAGTGCAGAGAGCTTACATAGGGTATGTAGGGTATATTTGTATGTTATGTGTGTATATTCATTGCTGGTTGTTCCAGGAGCACATTAAAAAGTGAGAAAAGCAGAAGGTGACATTATCTTATTTTCCCTTGAATGTTTCTAAATTAAGTCAGCATTTCCTGGGGTACAAACTGATGGTCATACATTTTTGAAGTTCCTACCTGTTCCAATTCTGTCTGAAGCTGATTGTGAAGCTGTTGCATACAAAACCACAAAGTAACATCTGTGACTTGCAGGGTGAAAGGAGAAAAATTTCTATATTAGCCCAGTATTCATGTTTACTGTATCACTGAAGTTAAAATTTCTGTGTTATGGATTCTGAGGCAGAAATAGGTTAGTGGGCTTTAACTGAAGGTTATCTGCAAGGAGAACAGGACATTGTTCCTGACAGCTCTATGCCTCTTATTTATTTCCATGGTTTTTCTATTTAACTGCAGAGATCCCACAATGAGACCCATTGCTGGTCCTCTGCTGTGGGCCAGAGTCTTATTCCCTGATTTTTTTGCTTTTGCTTTATTTCTGGTTTTGACCTCAGTGTTGTTGGACAAGGGTAATACACTGAAGCCAGTAAAATGGGGTTGTGCTAGTATAGCAACCTGTGTGTCACATACTGCTGTTTCTGCTCAATAAAATTCATGTGCTTTGCTCTCTTTTTTAATGGCTTGTCCATTAGAATGCCCTTAATACTCTTCACAGGTCTTGAGATAGTTTTAAAAATCTAAATACGAGAAAATGTATTCCCTCCTTGATCTGCTTTAATGGAAGTTGTGCCTAGGGATGAGAGGACGATAGATCTTCCTGTGTCTGAGTGAGATTGCTTCTTTGGAGTTTCAGAAAGGTAATTTGTCTTTAAAATTATGTTGTTTAAAACTGCTTTGTTTATTTCTTAAACGCAATATACCGGAGCTGCCAGCTACACAGAAGTAACCAGAATCTTAGAAAAATACTCAGATACTTGGAAATTATTTCTGGGAATCTTGGAATATGGGATTTACAGGCTTATGGTATGTGCAAAAAGAAAATCTTAGAGCTGTAAAGTAAGCCAGGCACAAACAGCTTCTGTCCACTTCCAAGTGTTTATTTCCTGTGTCCTTCTAACATCTGGCAGTGAAATAAATTCTTAAGATTGAAATGTAGCACCAGGGCTTATTTTTCAGAGTGAATGTAATTTAAGTGAGTTGCTGTAAATGCATTGGAATGAACAGCAGGAAAACATAAAAATTAAGTGACTACTTACTAGGATGGATCTGCTCCCATGCTCTCTCTGCAATAAAGTATCAAGGCTAGAAACCATCTTTTAGTGCTGTAGCTTAAGTATTCCTAGGAGGACTCAATGTGTTTTGTTGTTTGGGGTTTTTTAATGTCTTTGATGTATCCAGAGGTGTTCAGGCCTCCCTTTCTGTTGTTTATTCTTTGCTTATTTGTCCCCTGTGTTGGGCACTGGTGAGGCAGCACCTTGAATCCTGTGTTTTGTTCTGGGCTCCTCTCTACAGAAAAGACATTGAGGTGAGGAGCATGGAGGTCCAGAGGAGGGAAATGGAGCTGGGGAAGGGTCTTCAGCACAAATCCTGTGAGGCGCAGCTGAGGGAGCTGGTGGGGGTCAGCCTGGAGAAAAGGACGCTCAGTGGGAACCTTATTGTTCTCTACAACTCCCTGGAAGGAGAGTGGAGTCAAGTGGGGGTTGGTCTCCTCTCCCAGTAGTAGGACATGAGGGAATCACCTCCAGTTGTGCCAGGGGAGATTTAGGTCAGATTTTATGGAAAATTGCGTCATAGAAAGGGTTGTCAAGCATTGGAAGAGTCTTCCCAGGGAAGTGGTAGAGTCGCCATCCTTGGAGGTATCCAAAACAGGTGTAATGTGGCACTGGGGGACATGGTTTAGTGTTGGACTTGGCACTGCTAGACTTATGGTTGAACTCAATGATCTTACAGGTTATTCCAACCTAAATGATTCCATGATTCCACACCTAACAAACACTCATTTTTTAGAGGATTGCCTGATTGCATCCCTGAATGTTGAACTTTGTATCCTGTCAGGGGTACTCAAAGGAGATTGTAAGATTTCTGAAATACAGATTTAGTTAAAATACTGGTTCTCAAACTCTCAGTTGTTACTGCCTCCTGCTCTGAGAAGGAATAACTTTTGTTTAGTGATAGAAATGCAATTGGCTACAGCACTCAATATCATGGTGTACACACCAGTAGCTGTCCTGGGTAAGATGTGGCACAGACGCATCAAAGTGTAAGCAGACCAAATGTTACAGTTAAATAGGTAAAATATTTCCTGTGGTGAAAGAACAAGTCCCATGTCAGTAAAACACTGGTATATATCAGCTTTGGTGACCTTCCTTATAAGATATTCTGTGTTAAACAAATGACTTTTTCATCAAAGACAATGTAAAAACCAAAATGGAAAACCATTTACTTCACCAGCCACCTGCTTCCACAACAGTTTAGTATAGGTCCCTCACAGTACAGGATTGTTGTACACATTTTTTCTACCTAAAGTGCTAAGTTTCAATTTCAGTTCTACTGGCCTCTCCAATTTTCAATGATTATTTTTTTATATATTATTGTTTTTCTGTAACCTGTAGGGTGCAGTTAGTTTTATTCTCCAGGTACCTTATCTCCAGTAATTCCCCTCTTCATAAACCTTTTTTTCAGACCACCTCCCCTGAGATGTAAAAATATTGTTTATAAAAAGAATAGGGGGAGAATATAAGGTCTATCACTGTATAAATCATTTCAGCCATGACATGGGAAATATTTTTAAAAGGAAGACATATCAATAACTGAACAGATTTTGGGGGGAAAAAAAAGTGTTTCTAATAGGAAGATTTTAAAGCCTTAAGGCTGAAGTTGAGGGGGCAATGTTCCTGGAGTCCCATTTAGTAGCTAGTATAGAATAGGTCTTATTTCACATGCATGAAATCTACTGTTCATTCACCACATAATCATTTTGCTGCATGGAAAAGTCAGGATGCAGCTCCCAACCTCCCTGAAATATGAGCCACAGAGCTCTCTCTGCGTGTGTGCGTCTTGCCTCCGTAAACCTGGCCATGGCTCGTGCAGGCACAGCTCTTGTAGCTACAAACTGAGACATCAGATGGAACCTGACATTTTCCTCTCACAGAAGTCTGTGCAAATGCTAAGGCCCGTGGCACAGCACTTCCCAAGCAGGTGGTACAAGGATGCCAGTAGGAGCACATCCCAAAGGCATTTCTGCAGCATGGAATAACTCACTCAACCTGCTGGAGGTTTCTAAATGAAAGATGAAGATATTCTGTTTTGGACAGCTGTTGCTGCAGATTCTTGTTTTTGGGTTTGTTCCATTCCATTTTAACCGTTTATCAATATGGTCTGTATCATTTACATAGCTGATGGCTTTGCAAAAAAAAAACCAAACGCCAAACTAAATTCTTCCTGTCAGCATCATTTTTCTACTAAAAAAGAGTGCTCAGGGAATGATAAATTACACCTCTTTTTCTTCTATTTCTTAGTCTCCTATGAGAACAGCAAGTGAGTGCTATGTCACGGAGTTCTAGTTTTAAAGTCACAATGTCAAAGTGTTTCTGCCAATTCACGTTTCTCCCCAGTTACAGTTATTTCAGGTCTGTAGGTAGCTCTGTTTACCAAGTGTAATGCCATCCAGTGAAACATTATGCTGTACTAAACTAAACTTTTCTTGCCAAAAGCCTATTTACTAATAAAACTTCACTATGAACTGCATTTACAGCTGAGCACTGTAGCCATTTTCCATGCAATAACAAAGATTTACTACCTATTTTTTTTAAATTCGATAGTGTTTTATCATCTCCGGTAGAAGAATTACAAATCTAGGAGTTAAGCCATATTTTTTTCAAGTTAACACTGGTACCCCTTTTCCTGAAGTATACTTAATAGCTTTAATTATGCCCACTGTTTACTGAGGAAACAGCAGCATGACACTTAAAAAGCCCCTTTGCCTTGTAGTTAGAGGACAAAGTTCATGCAGTTGATGAAGGAGTCTCTGCATGCAGGTGTGAAACTTCAGTGCAGCTATTGCTCTGTTTTTACAGCTGTTGATCTTTCACACCTCTCAAGCAGACCATGCTGTGCAGGAATTGATACGTAGAAAATAACTGGGCACCGTGATCAAGCATCGCTACCCTCATAATTCTTCTGCGGCTTTTCAGGATGGTGTTTATGTTTTCTTTCCACTTGTTGTAGATTAGGTGCAAAAGGAATGAAATTGGTCTAATTATTTCAGGTGAAAAAGAGTCTTAATGCCTGCTTTATATACAGTTGTGGTTTAGTTGTTGCTTTGCTGTTTGGAGTTTTTTTCTCCTTTTAATTTTGCTTATTATTATTCCAGTTGTGTAATTTTTGTTTCTAAGAAGATGAAATTGAGGTAATGATCGAAGAATATTTTACTCAAACCTTGATGAAGACACTTGAAAATTCCAGAAGAGAAACCTCTTTGAAATAATTAATTCCAAATCTTTACATAGCCCTGATGAATATTGTGACAATGCTAAGAATGAGATATTAGCAGCTCTGTTGCCTATTTGGTAGAGTCTTTTCTCATTCAAATGGCTCATCGCATCATTTTGGGGTGGTGCTAAAGCCAAGTACAGAGTCTTCAAGATAGCAAAGGACATTTTCATCAGAAATAGTGACGTCTGATGAGTCAAAAGGGACTAGAAAAAAAGCCAAGTGTGGAACCAGATCATTTTTAAATATGACATTGCTTAGAAGGAATAAAAGTCAGGAGCAGGGTTCCAAACCAGACTGAAAGTAGTACTAAAGGAAGGGGAGGATGGCCCAAAAAGTGACCTTGAAGGTTTCAGCCTCTGCAGTCTCTTGGGGAGAATAGCCCAGCAGCTGGCCCAGACCCTGTGAGGTGACTTCCACCACCTGGGTTAAGACCTGAGCTGAATCTTAGTCCTGGAATCAAAGCTGTTTTTCCAGAAGCTCAGACTCCTTTCTACTGGCTCTAGACATTCAAAAGTCATTGCAGAAATGAGGAAAGGGTTTATTTTCTGTAATATATTACCAATAATAAGCTGCAGTTCATAAGAAAGCATAGTAGCCTCTCTGGTGTAAATTATTATCAGGCAACTGGGTGCATTCTAAAATTAGACCCTAATGCTGCGAGATCTGATCTCTCTCTCTGTCTTTGGGATGTTATAAACATAATTCATAGATGTTGTAATTTTCACAGAGGGAAATAGGACACAGCTGTACATCATCACCCTGAACTCTCCAGAAAATTTAAGCATATACATCCCATTAAAAACACATTTTTCAGCGAATCACAGGGAAAATATTCCGTGAACCTACCTTTCTCTCATAAAATTGAATCAAATTAATAATGTAAGTAGTTCTTGTGGTATTCATTGTCCATTTATTTTAAGGCAAGCATCAATTTTTCTTAGGGTATCCTTAAAGAAAGAAAGAAAACTAATATCATAGAAAGGACAGAATTTACTTATTCTTTCCAACAACAAGAAGTCTGGGTTTGATGCTTTCATTGTTATTCATGCCATAACATTTTATGTGGCTTTGTAAACTATGCAATCTTGGATATGGAAGTATCTCTACCCCAGGGCTGCTGGGCTGGTAGCTGAGGTTGAAATAAAACTTAAATCTTTTTCTCTTTCTGTAATGCACACTATCCATGCTTCATGAACTGTGCTGTTTGACACCTCTCCAGATAAATGCAGCATCCAGATGATGTGTCATGCTTCATTATGTTAGCAAGTTCTGCTCCTTAGAGTTAATCAAAAGGCCAGTGGAATTTTCTCACGTCTTTTTATGCAAGTTTCTTTGCTGAATGAAGATATTTTATGTCCCTCTGAAATTGCCTTTAAGAGCAATTCTAAAAGTGATGAAGAGCGTGATAAGGTCAGAACTGTGGGATGCAGCAAGAAGGTGGCCTTGTTCTCCTGTTGTTTACACAGGTGCTCTGCTAATGTGATCCTGTTGTCCTTGAGGGCCTTGTGTCTGCCTTGGGACGAGTCTGGTTTCCAGTTATGCCACCAAAGGAGAGCTTCCCAGCTGATCTCTGCAACTGTGGCCCATGTAGAAGGACTGCATGAATGCAGTTCCTGAGCAGAAGTAGTAACACAGAAGAAAAAAAGGACAAAGTAGTACAATTATGCATATGCTGGTAGAGGAATATTATTTTATAGCTTTAGGACCATAAGAATGTATTCAAAAATCAAGCTGGTTGTTATTTTGGTGCTTTAGAACATTACAAGTTCCCAGGGAGGAAGTTGGGGTTATATGTGTCACTGATGTTTATGCACGTACTTTCCTTATTCCACTTTGTATTTACAATGCATGTTTTCCCTTGAGTTATTGCTGGAACCAAAACCCATCTTTAATCAGAAATAAAAAATCTACTGGTACAATTTTTACGTGAGGAAGGTTAGCTTCTGTTCTTCTGAAAGCTAAGAGGTGCTTCATTCAGTATAAATCAAATCTATCTCATCTCGGAAGTCCCATCGGACTTCTGATCTCTTTTCATTTTTTACTGAAAAGGCTAATGAGGTCACCCTCTGCTCTGACATCACTCTCTCCTCTTCCTGTGCGAACTACAGCAGAAGTACCACTGCTGTGTGAGAGGAATTATCCCTCAAGATAGTACATGTGGATGCTGTGAAGGACAGAAAAAACTTTCTTTGCACCACAGCCAGAGCACCAATCATAGAATGACTTGGGTTGGCAGGGACATTAAAGACCATTTAGTTCTCACTGTCATGGACTAAACCAGGCTGTTCAGTCCTGGTCCTGAACACTTTAACCTATCTCAAACTCATTTGTATTTTCCTGTAAACCCAATGAATACAAATTTCATTTTTATGAAAACACTATTTTATTTATTTTATCTTTCAAATTATTTTTAATTGGAAGTCTTTTGTAGTTACATTCTCTGAGCATCTGAGTTAAATCCTCAATTCTACTTGGCTAATAAGTCTAGCTGAGGCCTAATCAGTCATTAGCTTAGACTGAGACTGAAAACCTTAATAGCAACAAGTATTTGGAGAGAATTTGCCAACTCAATTTGCCACTCAGTCTCACAGCCTTGCCCCAAGCATCGGCCAGAAAGGGATTTTTCCAAGGTTCCTTGCAGTTCAACAAACATTAGAAATTATTTTTCTATCAATCTCAAAAAGAGAAATGGACTTTTCTTCTAAAAGGGAACTAAAATACATTTTGCCTTTCTAGTTCACTTGTTTAAGAAGAACAAAACCAGCTGAAAGTCTGAGTTTGTTATTTCTGCTTCTTCATCACTGAATTTTGTCAAATATCAGAGCTATGGATATAGCATTTGTCAGCTACCTGCTGCTCCAGAACAGCAGAGGGAGCACAAAACACTTTGTTTTCTTCTAATTTCTTGGTGATGGTGAGATTAACTTAAAGATGACGGTCACAAAGGTTGCTAGAACCCATAAGGCTTCATCAAATTATGTATTTTTCTAGTTGTCTGATCAGAACTGTTGCTGATGGTATCTCTCATCTCCCAGAAAATCACACACAACTTGCAGGTACTGCTTGTTTTCATCAGGAAATCTGTCTAATCTCTGTATTGGGCTTGACTTTTATTTTTCAGCTGAACTTTAGATACCACGTCTTTTCATCACTACCCAAAGGTCCAAATAAGTGGCAAAATAGTTGGAACTATGTGCAATTTTCTACTTCAAAATAGGCTACCTTGGCTGATGTAATTCAGGAGCAAGTTAGCATCACGATCTTGTCAATTCGGTTTTTATGTCTTTTCTGTGCTATACAGCTATGTGTGTGTTCTGCAGCTCTTGAAATATCTTCTTCCAGCTTCACTGCCTGAGGCCACAAGTGTGCAGAGCAGTTCTGTCTCCCAAAGAATGTCAAACATAATGAAAAAATGAACTTGCAAAAGAGCTGATTTTTGTATGCCTTCCTGCTTGATTCTTCTGCCTGCTCTTTTTGCTTTCCCCTGTTCTTCTAGGTTTTATTTTCTGCTTTTGGAACTGTATCCAAAGCTTCCTCAGAATGAATTGCTTTTAAAAAGCTTCCTCATAATGAGGCTTGTCACACAAATGAATGGAGCATTGCTGAACTCTCACAATGTGGCACAGGCTCACTCAACCTTTCGATGCTTGCTCTCCGAATTAGCATTCTTGTCTAACAATGGTTTTCATCCCTTCTCTTTCTGCTGCTGAAGATTGTGACCTGATATATTCAAGAAATCACACTCACAAAAATGAATGGAAAGTATGAGGATTAAGGTAGAGGTTAACCTCACAGAATAGGAGAACTTTAGAGTCGGGCTGTCTTCCTTATCCGTTGGACCTGAGCATTATAGGAGAAGCAGGAGAGTGAGTGATCTTGCATTCGGTGCCAAAGGTGAAGGCAGCTTTCCTCACAATGGGCAAAGCCTGTGTGCTTTAAGAGTAACTTCAATGAAACTGCTTCGTGGCCGAGGCAAAAGGGGTTGGGGCACAACTGCACTTGCTTCTGCTTCACCACGGAGGGCAGAAGTGCTCAGCATCGGCTGAGCTATTTCTGCCCCTTTAGACCTCTGAGCACCCGAATCCTGAAAGAGGAAAGGTGTGAGATACCTGAACTGGTGGATGCTGGGAGAGTATAGGCTAGGCTTGAAAGCCTTTCTGCCAATTCGCTGAAACCATTAGAAGAAAATAGAATAAAAGAGAGCAGCCTCACTCTGGGAGTTCTGAGAATTGAACAGTCCTCGCTGGAGCTCAGACCCAAACTACTGGTGCTGAGCAGCCCTAGGGGCTGTGTCTGCCCCAGAGTGCAGTGAATCTTACAGCTTCTGGAGAGTTTTTGAGGGCAGTCTTCTTCCCAAAGGGAACACAGTGAAGAAGAAAAAGGAGTAGGAATTTATCTGTAATCCTGAATTTCCATTTTGCGTGTACTTTTAACCTTGTAAAGAAAGGAAAGAGAGACAAAGGGAGGAGGGGAATGGAAAGGGAGAAGGGAAAGTTTACCACGACTCCAGCTCAACATTGCTACTGAAAAGTCCAGTAGAATGGAAAATTAGAATTTGTTTTTTTTTTTTAATTGCAATAACTTTTCTATTTAAACCTTTAGAAATGATGTGTTACTCCCCATGCTGATGTGGCAAACTTGCTTTTAGGCTTTCAGCCAGCTATGTCGAGGGCTGGAAAAGCCTAGTTGCCCCACCTCAGCCAAGAGTCTCTTATGTGTTATATAGTATGCATGACATCCTCTGCTGTCTGTAAAACTCTGATGGCTACACAAGCTCTTTTCATGTCTTGGCTTCTTCTGCTTAATATTTTGCAAAAGCAAGCAGTCTAGAGGCACTGTGTATGGCAGACAACATCACATTTCTTCCATGAAGTTTTAATCCCAGTTTGCACTGGTGACCTTGCACAATCTTTGAAAACCTCCACTGCTTCACTGATTAAGCTGATGGACTGATGGTTTTCTGCTTTCTATGCAAAAAATGCATAACACCTTGCTTGATTAGAGATACAATTGCACAGGATTATTAGCATTATGGAGTAGAAATTATGAATGTGCAATTTATGATCATCTGGCTCCCAGACTACTGCACTTTGTTACAACAAGAGAATATTTTGGCGAAGAGAAATAGGATGCAGGAGCAGGGTAGCTGATGATCTCATATTCAATTCCACTTCAGGCAAAAAACAAAGCATGCAAAATTTAGCCCAAAATGATTAACATTCCTGGGGTTATAAACTATACTGAAAACCAAATGCTATGAAGGAAATTATTAGACAACCTTAATTAAAAACATCACTACTAACTCTCCACATAATAAACATGCTTGATCTCAGCAAAAGAAAATTAAGTTAATGGTGAATAAACATTTGAAATAAAAGGAAGATTTTACAACCTAGTGCTGGGGGAGGTCTTCATCCCTCCCCTCCCCATAGTCCCTGCAGCCCCATTTCAGCCAGTAGTGGTGGATAATCATGAAACCACTGAATTTGGGAAAGATGTACATACAGACCCTGTCACACAGAGGAAAAATTAAAGCAGAAATGCCCATTATCCCTAAGCTAGATGAGGAAGGAGAGGGACAGAAGATGCAGAAAGGCTGGACTCCCTGTCATCTGGAGGAGGCAGGTGAAGGCCAGGCTGGGAGGGGAGGTGACCGGGAACCCCTGTTTGGGAGGGAGCCAAACCTGGCTGCAGCGGTGAGCAGGACCCCGACGGGGAGCACGGGGCAGGTGTAGCCACAGACAGGTCCAGGCTGGCTGAAGCAGAGGTCAGCCTGAACAATTTTGATTAACTTCTCCTAAGAAGGGACAATGACAGCTGACAGGAGTGCCACAGCAGACATAATCTCCTTGGACTTCAAGAAGCCTTTTGCCATGTCATGGCTTCGAAGGCTGGGTTTTAAAACTGGTGTTGCTGGCCAGATTTTACTAGTTAAATCAGCATCAGAGTGAAGCAGGGATGTTGAAAGCTCATTTAGATTTCATGCTAATCACCTTGGCAGCGACCCTTTAAAGTAAAAAATCGTTTTAAAATAGACTTTACAGTGCTTACAGCTGTAAGTATTGCCTATACTTACCCAAGCAGAGGAGGTTGACTTTAGTCAGAAAGATGAGCTTGATAGCTTTAATTAATTATTAATAAAAGAGAAATAAAACAAATGAAAGCAACCAGCTCAAGAACTTAGAGGAAGCAAGCCAAGAATTTCATACTTATGGTCTGGGTCTTGTAAGCACAAGCATCAGAGTAAATTTATTTCCATGTGTGAAAATCAATGATCTTTGTCATTGTAATTAAAACTGTACTTAAAAGTATGACTATTTTCATTGGGGGATGTTTTTCCTGCTTGTTTCAGTAAGGGTTATACCACCCCTGGCAGACAGGGAAGGTCTCAGGCCGCACATAGATTGTAAAGGTACAGTGGCACTGTTCTCTTATCAAGGTTTAGGCTGCCCAAGCACACCCTGTGTCAGGACAGCATCTTTCAGCTGTTTTCACAGAATCATCAAATCATCAAAACACCACTGGGAAGGGAGCATTGAAGCTCTTTTAGTCAAAATCCCAGCACAAATCAGGACTGTAGCCACTGTGGGACCAGGTCAGCTCTTCCTTAGTCTAGCTGGGCTGTGAAAAACTAAATTGCACATTTGACAGCCTCCCTGTGCAATGTGCTCCTGTGCTGCACGGCCCACACAGCTTTGCTGTTATTGTTTTGGTTTGGATTTTTTTTAAAATTATTTACCTATAGTGTCTGATATCCAGCGATCCCTGAAAATTAATTCAAAGGAAGGAAACCTTTATAAAAAACCAGACCCATCTTCTTCTATTGTTTCCTACCTCAGTAGTATGTTAAAGCTGGATTGTCAGCACTGAATAGAATTTGTTGCCTTTTGTTGATTTCATCCAGTCCATTAATATTGTTGGTGGGGTTTTCTTGGTTGGGTTGGTTTTTTTTTTAATGTTGTTCCTACTTAATTAGTACAGTGCATTGTCTTGGGGCTATTTGAGGATGAAAAACAAGACTTTAATGATAAAATACAGGAAAAAAAGACAGGCTACTCTTGTCAGTGTCAGCAAATAAATAGCATTAATCTGTCTTCATTACTGCCATGCATGGTGTAACACAAGAGTCCAGCAGGTGGGAAGAGGCATAATATCTTTTAACCACTCTACGAGTGCTAAGAATTAAGCTGAAACTTAAACTGTAAATTTTTCTTTGATCAGCAAAGAATTATGACAGTCATTTTGTCTTCAGAAGCTTTCTGACATCTTTCCATTAGGTTACAGAGGGAGCGCAGAATGTCTGACCTGACTTGTCGTCACCTGTTCTCACTGGGAGGTGCCTCACTGCCATTTGTGCCTTGGGAAACTCTGCCCTGTCTGTGCTGTGGAGTGGGATGCTCATTCCAGCTGGAGTTATAACTTTTTCCTGCTATATTATTTAAAAATATGAAATTTTAATTAGCACATAGTTATGTTTTAGAGTGCTTCAGAACATGTCATATCCTTAAAGGCTTTCAGCAAACGGATGTTTGGTTCCCCCCATCCCCACCTCAAAAATGAGTTATCCAAGCAATCTGTGCCAAGTGTTTATGAGAATGAAGGTTGAACACAAACAACTAGATTATGTGGCAGTGTAAATCAGAACTGTGCAATTCACTTCAGTGATTTACATTATCTGAAGATCCAGACTATTAATTATTGGAAGCCTACCTTTTTAAAAGCAGTTTTTTAGTCGCTGTGACATCCAACCATCTGGCTCCACTTTCCCTCAGTATGTACTTTCAGGCATGAATACTAGGAAGCTTTGTTAAACATGCAGATTACCCAGGCAGCATGCAGGGGATGGTGATAGACAAAGCTTTGTTTGCACAGCTTATTTCTTGGCAAAGTTGTCTTGGTTAGACTTCATATACCAATCAGTAATGGATTTGATTTGCTGGTGTCTTTGATATGGCTTTTACTGCTGTTGAAGGTTTTAACTGATGGGAAAAGGGAAAGAATATCCTGGCTGTTGTGATCATCTGCCACAGTAGCCGGTCTCACTGTGGAGGCAACGGGAGAGATTGTTTAGGGAGTGCCTATGAGCTTGACCCCTTTTGGCAGTCTATTGCTCTGGCACATCTCTGTAACACATAGGTGTGATCTGTTTTGGGAAGAACAATGGCTATTAAAGCACTAGCCCAACAAAGTACACACCATGGCCTATTTGGAACTCTTTCACTGGAGGGTGCAGGGGTTGGTGCTGCCTCTCCCAGGCTGTGTGTGCTCACAGATCACAGCTCTGGCATGGCTGGGCATCTCATTCCCAGAACAGGTGCCCTGGCCTCCACAGCTGCCATTGCTCCACCTGACAAGGAGGTTGAATCAGCATCCTCACCCTGCAGAGCTGATATTCCAGAGTATTATCACCAAGTCAAACCAGCAGCTCTGAACCCACAGAGGTCTCAGTTACCTCTAACAGCCTGCTTGCCAGGGTCAGCAGAGCTCCTCAGCCCCCGTCTGAGATTCATAACATGCTCTTTCAAAGAGCTCCTACACAGGGACTGTAATTTTCTTTTCTGCCACAGAACTGCCTCATTTATAAAGTAAGATCTAGTGTTTGAACACAGAGTTCTGTTCTCCCGAGGATATGATTTTACCCAGCACAATATTTCCTGAAGCAACAAAGTTATTGACTGCAATACTTTATGTTGCTGCAGAAAGGAAACCTCTGTAAAATAACCTTTAATTGCCACCCTGATTTGTCATTTTTGTATCTTGCATTTAGAAGGGGCTGTAGGATATAGAAGAACCTTGAGGAGCTTTGCACCAGTCCACCACTTTTTCCTTTGTTCCTGCTGAGATTTCTCCATTCATCAGATGTGGAGACAATCTGTGGTCCTGGGAAGGGACATGTTCTTGTTTATCTCTACAGTCCCAAGACACTGTCCCTCCCACTGCAGCAGGACTCTTGCCATCTGATGTCCCCTGTAGCAGAAAATGCATTGCCCTACAGCTTCTCTGCTATCTCAGCTGCGAGGATGTCACCACTCTTGTTGATAAAGCCTGAAGTCAACTCATTTAACTTGATTAGGAATTGAGGGATGATTTTTAAATGTTGCTAATTAAAAAAAAAAAAAAAAGAAAGTATCAGCAAAGTTTTTTCTATAACCTCAGTTTTTTAATGTCTGTTATATCCAGTTAGACTTAACTATCTCATCAAGGCTAATGGTATATAAATGGCTAATTTTAAGTTCCTTAAGACTGTCCTTAGAGAATGCATTTCCTATTGCCACTGTAATTTTTCTCTCACCCCAATGTAAAGCAGTTACTGAATTTCAGTTGCTTAGACTCTTACATATGTGTTTCTAATTCAGTGAGAGAGATGTGTCTTTGTGTGAAGAAAAATACCTTAAATCCTGTTAAGATACTCTTCACCTCAAAACCTGAGAAGTGTTGAAAAATTTCTGGTCTTGATGTGTGCAGCTGAATTCCCCAACTCAGCATGTGCGTCTAACAAAACCCATCATCAGCCAATTGGAAGTCTGATTTTTGAGGACCATTGAACACTGAACATTTCAGGGAGCTGCAATTACAGAAACAATCGTGTTAAATAACTTTGGACTGATGGTGTGTGAACATCAGCCCTCCCAACTTCCCCTTTCTTATTTTGGTTGGAATCTGACAGTGCACAGGGTTATGTTAGGAATACTTTAGGGAGTGTTGACACGCTTCAGAAATTCTGGCATTTCTTCATATATCTGTGATTTAAGTCTGTGTTTTATGACTCCATAGGCTAAATAGCCTCCTATTTGTAGTTCTGTTTGATGTTGAGGAGAAAAAGGGCAGGGTATGTTTTAATGGAGGTGAAACATCTGAAACTCCCCTCACATAATTCCAATTCCACTTTCAGTCGCAGCAGCACAAGTCAGGAGGCACAGCATGTTTCACTTTTCTGTAGTGCTGGACATATGTCAAAGATAAGAAGCAGTTTACCTAAGACAAATAACAGATGGTATCAGAAAATCTGCCTTTGTTTTTTAACTACGTGAGTTGTTTATTTTGCATTTTTATTTGGTACGGTGGAAAGTGATAACATTTGTATTACAGTGAGACCAAAGGTTTCAAACCCTCCTTAGGAGTCCTGTAAAGTGTGTGAACAACATTAAGGTTTTGGTCTGAATCTGGTCAGTGGATGCCTGATGCCAGTGCATGGGTCGGGCTCTCATGTGTTGTGCTGATCATTGTCACAGGAGAGCCCAAGATCATCTCACCCAGTCATTTGTAGTTTCAACACAGGCTGGGGGATGAGCAGATCGAGAGCAGCCTCTGAGAAAGACTTGGAGGTGCTGGTTAGTGAGAGGCTGGACATGAGCACACAATGTGCATTTGCAGCCCAGAAAGCTAAACGTCCTGGGCTGCACCCAAAGCCCCGTGGGCAGCAGGGCAGGGAGGGGATTCTGCCCCTCTGCCCCGCTCTGCTGAGACCCTGCCTGCAGTACTGCATCCAGCCCTGGGGTCCCAGCACAGGAAGGACAGGGACCTGTTGGAGCCAGCCCAGAGGAGGCCACCAAGGTCATCAGAGGGATGGAGCAGCTCTGCTGTGAGGAAAGGCTGAGAGAATTGGGATTGTTCAGCCTGGAAAAAAAAGGCTTCGTGGTGACCTAACAAGACCTTTTCAGTACCTGAAGGGAACCCACAAGAACGACAGAGAGAGACTGTTTTCGAGAGTGACAGGATAAGGGGGAATATCTGTAAGCTGAAAGGGGGCAGGTCTAGATTGGATATAAGAAAGAAATTCTTTACTGTGAGGATGATGAGGCACTGGCACAGTCTGCCCACAGAAGTTGTGGCTGCCCCATCCCTGGAAGTGTTCAAGGCCAGGCTGGATGGAGCTCTGAGAAACCTGCTCTAGTGGAAGATGTCCCTGCCCATGGCAGGCAGGTTGGAATTAGATGATCTTTAAGGTCCCTTCCAACATAAAATATTCCATGATTCTATGATATTTTATACAGGTCACATTCTTGTCTCTGCTAGCACTCTGGATCAAATGCCACACACTGATCCTGGTGTAAGTTTTTAACATATGATGACTCTTCAAATTCCTGCACAGGGACTCAGTGATCTCCCTTAAATTCACAGATGAGCCTATACATGGTACAGCTGAGTGTATCTGAATGAAGCCAAAAAGGCTGCCAGAGGCTTGGCTATCTTGCCATGCTTACAGGTAACCCATCCCAGCTGTCTACCCAAGTGAAAATACAATGCAAGCATTGCCTAGCCCCGGCAGGCAGCCAAGTGATCCCTGTTTTAGAACTGCAAACTTGCAGTGAGCACAGAAGATGCTTGAAATATTTGCTGTGTAATATGAATATTAAACGTAATTATTAAAGCCAGCTACGTAAACACAAGGTAATACAGTAGCTTTAACAGGCACTTCTCCAATCCTGCTCAAGCACAGGTGGAAATGCAAACTAAATTGTGCAAACCAAACCTCCACAAAATAATACATAAATGGTGATGTATTGTGACAAGGTAGTTAACAAAGTGGAAAGACGAACACCTGTCTCCCGCATATGGATTGGCAGGTACAGTCAAGACTTGGAGTACATGAGGGTTTATGGAGAAGCTTGCAAATATATTCACTGTGTAAAACCTCTCCTCAGTCCTATTTCTAAAACTGGACCTTTTCCCACTGCTGTTCTAAAAGGATGAACTGATTGAGGAGGACAAGGTAGTTTCTTGTATGCCTATTTGGCAGTACAGAGAATTTATATTCTGATCACAGAGTGGAAATTATTATGATTTAAAGTTAAGATGTCTAGAAGTGAGAATTGGAAGGCCCACAGGGAAAACAGTGAAGGAATGTGAAAAGAGAGGCTGTCATTCTAATAAGAAATATGTAGCTAATAAATAAATAAATAAATAAACTCTATTGTATTTGGATATGTTCTATTGTCAATTATTAGAAGACCTAAAACAACATGTGATAAAAGAGGTGTTCTATGTTGGGGTTTTTTTTTATTTTTCCATCTCTGGTACTGCAGAAATAAATGCTTATTTAAAAGAGGAAGAGAGAGATATTTTAAGAAATTGCTCTCAAATTTGTTTGTGGTTATATCCAGACATTTAAATAGAAAGCAGAAAACAAAATCTTCCTCCCTTTTTGACAATGTTAAGATGTTTTTCATGTGTGCATACAGCAGAAGTGAGCTACTGGTGAGTGAAAGACTACATTTTAAACTAGGAGTACCACTTGTGAGGCCTTTGGAAGAACAGATAGTCAGCTTAATAAAATGGTAATTCATTGGGCTGAATTTCTGTTTTCATGCTTGAATGTTATTGCATCTTTTGAAAAACTCACATGAGGAAGATTTGAAGTTAGAGAACTTCTAAGCCTCGCATAAATAATTTAAATAGCGTTCACAAGAGATAATAACTTTGTCACACTTCTGCTGACCCTTTTCTCTTAAATTCTCAGGTGCAACATAAGAGAAGGGAGGAGATTTTCTTAGCAACAGGAACACTGGAAAATTATCTCTGGCAATACCAGCACTTCTGCTTTAGTTCATCTTCAGTTCACACTAGACAACACCAAGGTGAGCTTGGGGGAAAACTTTCTGCTTCTGCTCACTATAAAGAAGGTTTCAAAGGTCTGTTATTCCTAAAGGGATGGGATAAAAGTAGTTGAGTGCACTGGTAACAAAATTGAAAAGTTTTCTATATATAAGTAGCTTAAGCTACTGAAATTCATCAGCCATTTAAACCCTTCCTTTCTTCTCCCCTATACAGAATTAGATGCATGGCCAAATTAAGCTGCATGTGACTGTGCACAGGATTTCCAGTGCTAGGCTACAGGTCAAGCCACATGCATATTGCTGTTTGGTAAAACCACTGGAATATTTCCAGGGCAGGATTACCCCTGATTCTGAGTGAAAGTAGATGCTTGCAAAGAACAATGGGGTTTTGAGCAGTACAAACCTATTTGTTTTCAAGTAGGTCATAGATGGATTTTTTTATTCTTTCATGGTAGAAGAGCACAGCAATATGGACCATCTAGGTCCTAGTTGCTACGGTAACCATAAAATCACATCCTCCAAAACCTTTCTATTTAATTATATACATCACTGACTAGCTAGTGGAGTAAATTTCTTTTTTTTTTCCTTCAAAACTCCAGATTGAAAAGGAAAAAAGGCATGTTCATCGCAGTTTAACCTTTTCTTTGTCACTGATATTTTTGGGAAGAGAATTTTTTTCTTTCTTACATGCATTTTTAGCTGATGTTCCATCCAGTTTTATTGATACCATAAATTATTGTATTGGGCTGTAGTGCTACACAGTTAAGGGTTAGAGGTTTGTCATTGTTTCTGTGTATTTATAGCCTAATTCTCCAGACTTCTCCTTGATATACATGATTTGTTTCCAACCTCATGCTACTGGGGCTATATTTCACCTGTGGAAATACGTGCATTGTGCTGAAATCCATATCTGCTTGAAGACTGCATGAAAAACACCACCTGTGTACAGAAAACTTTACATTTTGCCAATCAAAACAAAGCCAAGACACTGAAATCAAAAGTAAGATTGTGCAGTGGCTCAGATGGACTTTCTGAACTGCCTTTGTGCAGGCAGTCCAGGACAAAAGGGCATTAAAAGCCTGTAAACAATTCATTCACATACCTCTTCTGTTCCTTGGGTACCTTCTTTATAAAACAGCAATAATTAGAGATAACTGTAATACCTAGGGAAAAAATTATAAATACTTTAATTTATTTCATTTCCCCTCTTTCATAGATTTTATGACATATCCCTTTAAATGTTAGCAGAAGATATACATATTTCACCATCTTGGATACAAAAATCATAGGTCTTTTTCTCTTTTTACAATATATGTAATGGGTAGATTTAATTTTTCTTTTCCCTCTTTCAATGTTTTTCTTTAAAATATGTTGATTAAAAAAAGTAATGAGGAGTGAGCTCCACATAAGTATTAGAAAGTCATGTTTAATTCATATAATTCATTGTTCATTATTCTGATACTGCATTGCCACACCTTAACAAAAGGAATCTTTTCATATAAGTATGAATATTTTCATATTTAAAAAAAAAAACAGGACCCACACAAATTTGTTTCATGAAGTCAAACTGTACTTGCTTCTGGGGGTTTTCCAGGCAAGAGGTCACATGTTAATACTTATGTTTATTAGCTATACTAGTTTCACCAATGCAACCAAAATTGCACATTGCAAGTCATTATTACCATTTTGATAAGTAAGTGATGGAATTTGAAGGTTTGTTAGAACAAATTAAAAAGGCAAACTCCCTGAAATCAATATACAGAATCCCTGAACAGCAGGCACCTTTAGCCAGGTAATGAATAAATACAGTGTGTGAGCTTTACCGAGTGAGTTACACCCAACCTGAATAATATATTTAATCTTAATTCATAATATTCTTTCTTTTGGACAAAATAACTCAGTATAATTATAATTAAAAAAACCCAACCCAGGGCAGGAAGTTTAAAGCAACACTGTTAGTAATGTAACAAGAGAAATTTGTCAAAATTAGTACCAATGAGTTTATTTTCTGTCAGAAATTAGCCAGTTGCTGTGATTACCTGTTTTACTTTCTAATGATAAAAATAATTTATATTAAAAAATGATAAGTATTCTGAAATGTATGCTTGTACAATTTGGTAGGTATTTTATGAATATATGAATTTGTGACAGACAGATGGATGGTTCTAAGCGCTCCTCAGTCCAGCACCGTGCTTTGGGCTGCAGGTGCCAATGGCAGCAGTCGCACATGTATTAAGAAGTTTGGACAACATTCAATTTTGTTTTTCACTATTATCCTACTTCCAAACCAAGCGATTCTTGGGTAATTTGAGATGATGCCTTCTCTCTATGTATGGAATTTATGTTATTTTTATCTCCTAAAATGACTTAACAACTTGGTGGAGATGAGTCTTTTCACCTTTTTGGAATACCTGCTTTAGCCCACATACAATTGCATTGACTCTTACAGTTCAAATTGCAGTTAAGGTTGGTATACATAAACAATCTGGTATCTCCACCTTTTTCGTGAATTACTGCCATCCTTCCGCCATGTTTCTGGGTCCTAAGGTTGAGGCATTGGTTCAGGGCAGGAGAGAAGGATTACAGAGAGAAGAATCAGCATCACAGTCCCTTTTTTGGGAAGACTGTCGATGTAGGTTTCCTTCCTCCTCACATTTGGGCCTGGCTGGACAAATTTTATATGTTTTATATGATCTTTGCCCTACTGATTCTTCACCGGTTCACATTTCCACATTACTCTGTGTGTAGTACACAACTTTTATGTTAGAGACATGGTCATTATCCTCTTTGTTATCCTTAAAGCTATCTTTACCCTGCTCCCATGGCTGCATTCCTTTAATTAGGGTTAACTGATCACTGGTGACATGTTTATAGCCCAGTGGCCCCTGGTGTCATCCTGTGCCATAGCTTCAACACCCCTGCAATCAGCCCCTGTCAGTCCTCCTTTTCTTTGTTTTATTCTAAAGTCATAAACAGCTCATTCTGCACCAAGTACCTGCACACTATTACCCCATACAGCTCTTCACAAGCTAAAACAAAGTAAGTAATAGTCGCCAGATTATCAGATAATTGTTGCTCTTGCTAAACAAGACTAAATATGGCTCCAGCCAGGCCAAAAGAAGTCCAGACAGAGCCTGATGGGCGCTGAGTTTTGTTATTGTCCTAGCACAAAGCCCGATACAAACAACACTGCACAGGACAACGCGGCTACAGACCATCCTAACCCCAAAGGCCTCACTTTAAGGATCCGTGCAAGTCTGAACGAAGTACCTACTTGTTGGTGAGCAGGGAAACATCTATAATACAGAGCACAGAGTCAAGTATGCTGTTTACTTAGAGTTTTGAAATGTGGAATAGAGTTCTAAAGAAATAGGATAACAAAAGACATTGCTGTGGCCACGCTTACCAAGAATTATCTTAAATACTC
The DNA here is from genome assembly GCA_013398055.1 of Ifrita kowaldi. Classification (NCBI taxonomy): domain Eukaryota; kingdom Metazoa; phylum Chordata; class Aves; order Passeriformes; family Cinclosomatidae; genus Ifrita; species Ifrita kowaldi. The sequence goes on from VZRS01001824.1 coordinate 923,862, forward strand.
CAGTTTCTCAGGCTCTTTTGTTAGTTTCTGTCAGCTGTCCCCAGCCTGGCACACTAGAGAGAGCTCTTAGATCTGAATGTTTTCTGCTTGAGCAGCTAATGTTGGTTAGAGAGGCCATTTGGAACAGTTTCTTCTTTGGCCCACAATCAAAGGACCTGTTTTTTTTCTCTCTTGTTTACCTACTCATCATTTTCCTGTGTGAGAGAACTGAGACATTACACGGTGCCAAGAGGATTATGTAATCGCTTTCCCCCATCCTCCCTAAGTTTACTTGATTAACATTTTTATTGCCTATCTTAATTAGTAGATTCCTAGCTTTAGGCTTCAGGCTGCTTTCCTCTCTGTACAGCCTCTGTCAAATGCATTGATTTAATTTTAAAACTTTTGTAACATGAGAAATTTTAATGGTTTTAAATATTTGGTTTGTTACAACTTTGCATATAGAGTGCTATAATAACACATTGAAAATTATTTGAGAAGTCGCTTCTGAGAAGGAACAGCTTCTTCCTTTACATTCCATTAGATTTCAGGAAACTCATTTATATGGGCAAAAAATTTAAAATAAAAATTAGATAGCCTTAATGTGAGGGATTTGGAAACAGCTTTTGTCATTGGGACATTAGAGATATATTCTTGCAAGTATGGAAGGAAAGAGAGGCCAAGATTGAACCCTTTCTAGCCCGAGAATTGCAAATGTAGATGCATCTTTTTGTGAGCCACTTGAGGAATTGATCTGGTAAGCAGTGTCCAAACAATTCCAAATCTGCAGAAAACAAACCTGAGGTGAGCACGCTCTCTTCTTTTTAGCCAACAGTTCAATGATTATAGAACTTACCTGTGAAATTATACTGCAGTTACTTCGGCTCATTTTTTCTACACTGGATGGTGTTTTCTAATTACCATATTGCAGTACATTCTCATTCAAGGCTCTTGCAATCTGTCTTGTTGAATACTTTGTACATTTTATACAAAACTTAACTATCTTTGATGGTGCAGAAATTTGAATTCCACCACGACAACAGCGTTATTAATGTATTAGTTGTCATTCTTGCATTGTCTCCTTCTTTGTCTCTCAAATATTTCATGTCTTGGAGGACAGAACAACTTCAAAAGGATTGTATTTCCTGCTTCCTTTTTAAATGTACAGAAAATGTACAGAATTCTTCACACTTGTACTGTTTAGTGAACTTAAAATTTCTTTTGCATGTGTTTTCCCTTTCTTAATATAACTGAGGAAGCATCATTTGCTTCCTATGAAGGTATGGAGCAAAATTATGTGCTGAGATCTGTAGGTGCGTGCGAGAGAAACCCCTTGTGTTTCTTGTTTCCTTCTACACTACAAATCAGGCAGCCACAAAAATATTTATCCCCAAATCACTCTTAGAGTAACTTCTCATATTGTTAGGCCTTTAAAGAAACTCTGGATCTCTGCAAATCTTTAATCCTAGGAGCTACTTCTCTGCAAAGCTTTCTGGCTTGTTTTACATGCAAATAATCCCATAGGATGGAATGAGACCAAATGTTGCATTGGCTAAAATATGAGGTGATGAGTATAATTGGGGCTTTATTTATTATGTGGCTTGGCAGTACAATATCTGAACCATCTACACAGGCCTATACAAGCTATACAAGAAAATGAGCCTGCTAGCTGGATTTTGTACCTGGAATTAATATTCCATGTATTGATTCTCCTCTCCTCTCCTCTCCTCTCCTCTCCTCTCCTCTCCTC
>VZRS01001824.1:926506-1006666 GCA_013398055.1 Ifrita kowaldi
GTACAGAAGTTTGTAGGTGATTGGAGGAAGAAAGACCTGAGGGCACATATGTGGAAACATTACTCAGTCCATCTATCCCTTACTATCCATCCATCCATCCATCCATCCATCCATCCATCCATCCATCCATCCATCCCTCACTCTCTGTGCAAGGAAGCTGTAACACCAAGACATCTCTCCAGAGCCTAATTCCTGTGTTATGCAGCCGAACGGGCAAGGAATGGGCTTGCAAATCTATGAAGGTTCCATATTTCAGTTGAATTTCTGGATCTATTTGGTAAAGGTTAGCAGTCCTACTTTTCCCTTTGGGATATGGTGAGCCCAGTTGCCTATCGGGTCATTTGCTCTGTGGGTTTATTGTCCTAGGATGTCAGAATTAGGATTTTGTGGCGGTGGCCCAAATAACATCAGGGCCAGAGCTCATCTCATGGGTCCACTTCCCGCCTCGCGATAGCTCGGCGGAGGAGGAAGACTCCATTGAGGATGAGCCATGAGTCACGTCCCACTTGGCAGTCACGTCCTAGGGACGTTGCTAGGGGCGTGACGGTAAGGAAAGGACCTCCCTGTGGGCGTCCCTGGGGGGCGGTAACCCTAGCCCCTCGCTCCACCTCGTTCCAGAGAGTTCCATCTAGGTTGTGTTATGTTTGGGTGTTTGGTTCATGTATATTCAGTTGTGCTATTGCATATTATATTATGTTCGAGAATGTTCTCCCTTCCTCACTCCCCAATTGGTTGCTGCACGGTTGTCCCTGCTCCTCTGTATTTCCATTGGTTCAGTGACACTTTATATCATTTGCTGATTGGTTATATCGAAACCCCGCCCTGGGTTTTTGTGTACTATTTAAGCTTGTGTTACGTAAGTCCTGCGCTTTTTCTCTGGACCCCGTCTCCTGGTTACAATAAACCCGTCCCTGCCAGAAAGAAGTCCTCCTCAACTCCTTTACCTCCGCCGTCCTGCCTTGTTTCCTGTGGCTTCAGCCTAGCCATTTCCACACGGTGCGCTCGCTTTTCCTACAACGTTCGGCTCTCGGCCCGAATCGTTGGCTCCTGACATAGGGCCACCGGGCGGCCCAGAAGTCCAGGCAGTCCAACAGGATTTTGGTCCCACAGTTCACATTTTGATCTGTACTGTTTCCATTTCTTTGAATTCACCCTTGCTGGCCTGTCTAGATACCTTCAACATGTGGCATGGGAAATATAATTCTTTGTAGAACCTGAGGGGAGAATGTAATGATTGCAAATAATTATAAAAGAACCATTTCCATAAGTTGCATTTTACTTTGTCAGCTAATTCCATATATCATGAGAGTTTCAAAAGAGAAATATCTGAAATCTCTTGTATGTGGATGACTGGGAATCAAAAACATTGCCTTTCACACTGATTTTGGATCATGAAAAGTGAAAAATTCCTTTGTGTATGTATTTTTTTGCTTGAGCTCAGAAACGCACATTCAATAGACTCTGCAGAAGTGTTATGTTGGGAAATAATATATTCACAGGATTAATAATATCAAATATTAGTTCTGTGTAAAAAAAAACCCCTGCAATAAATTATTCAATGAAACATCTTTTCTCTGAATGTAGCTTGTGAGAACACTGACTTGGAAAAACTGTTTGGCTGTTCAGAGTAAATCTGGCTTTTCAGAGTGCTTAAATACTCAGCATTCACCTGTATCAACTACTTTTTCTGAATTCCTTGATTTAACAAATATAATTTGTGGACCTTTGTAATAATAATATTGTACACACTAAAACTGATAATACTGGCAAAAGCAGCGATTCTGTTACAATTCTATGAAAATGCCAGGTTTTTCTATTAAATCCTGAAATGTGTATTAAAGTGTAACGGATCTCTTATGTTTACTAAATTAGAAAGGAAACAACTGGAAATCTATCCCATACCATCTTAAACACAGATTTTAGTGCAGCCTCTGCAGACAGCCACAGCACTTGAGGCTGAGAAAAGCTTTCTAACGCGCTGCACAATTTTAGTCCCAACAGAGAGTCTAAAAATAAAGCTGTCGAAATATCTTAGTGCCTCCCACAAAGTGTTGAAGATATTTTAGTAGCAGGACTCAGGGTAAAGGCATTCAGGCCTGATCCCTAACCCAGTGATGACAACAAGATTTCACATGTTACTTTGATTACACTTTATGCTTGAAACATGTGGAAATACCAGTACAGCTCATCAACATTTCTACTAGAAAAGGACAAGGAAGACAAAGAAGGAAGTGAGATAGAGAGGGAGAACTACAATTATTGTCTTTGAACAAAGAATTCTGAAATTGCCTGTAAAAAATCATTACTGGAAGACTGAGTAAAATTATGAATTTTCAAAGCAGAGAACAATGGCTATATTTCATCTTCTCTTATTTCAGAAGGATAAAATATAAAGCTTAAAAGTCCATTTAAAGTCATGTGAAATTGAGCCAACTATGACATTTCAAATTTTTTATTATTAAAATTATCTGGAAAGAAGCACCACTCAGCAGTACTCTGAACTCCAAGAAATCTGGATAAGAGGTTTCAGTGGGAACTGGGAATTAATTTCTCCTACAACAATATATAATGGTATTATTTGGCAAAAGAACCTCAGGTTGTTTTGAACCATGACAGCAAAAAAAGACAGTGAAGGAGAAAAACTTGAATTTGATATCCAGATTAATAATATAAATATTTAGTGGATAAATTCATGAGGTGTACTGAGGCTGAGGTCTGATTGGCTCATGGTTACTTGGTGAGAACTGGATCCAAGAAAGTGTGTATATACCTTAAAGTTCATTCCTTCAGGAAGAAAGGCAGAGCACTTCTTCCTTTTTATTTTAGATTTGCTCTTGCATAAGTGAAAAATTCTTTGGTTAAGAGAAAGAAGAGAAAACAACTCTAGTTTTACTTGAGCAAGCAAAGACCAAGAGGAACCTTCTCTGTTTAACTTCACAGCATTCATGAGGATGAAGAACACCCCTTCTCCTTGTCCTTAAGCCCAGCAGGATTATCCACTGGGCAGTATGTGACCGCCTGTCCACAGGTATATCTAAGAACACTTCAGGGAATCCATTCAGCCAGGTCTGGAAAAGAAAATAAATAACTGACAGAATGACAAATGCTGATAATTCTTGACATTTTGAATGGTACACTTAAAAGCAAGTTGTCTTCTTCTTATTTGATAACAGTGGTAGAATATTAGGTGCTACTACATCTGATAAAAAGCATCACAGTATGTCTCCAATCCTTAGTGAGATATATTAGAAAAACAGTCATGGTAAGAACTTCAGAAATTAGAGCATGTCTGTCCCTACAAACATAATTTTCCTTAGGGTAGACTGGCAAACCTCTCTGGATTCGCTGATTTTACCAGTTAAAAATTATAGTAATAGTCTGAATGTCTGTCTCCCACTATTTAAACTTATTATTAATTGAACTTTTTCCAAGAATTTTGCTCATATAAGCCAGTACTTTTTCCACTTTCAAACTTTAACTGAAAGAGAAAGGCCTCCACATAAATTACATCATCTGGAATCTGTCTTCTAATATTCAGCCTTTGCAGCTGTATTTCCTTGAAAAGGGTTGTCACCTACACTGTAAATCCTTTTTAAGCCAAATCACTAAGTTCACTGAATGCACATAACTCCAATTAACTGCAGCCTGCTGGCTCAAAAGCAATTTGGTCTTTCATTAATTACTCAGGTAAACATAGAAAAAGCTCTTTTAGCTTGCCTGAATTCACAGAACAAACAACCTCCCCCACTCCATCTTTGATGATCCAAGGCAATCGTCTTTTGATGCTTATCACTTGGTTGTTCAATAAAATGTAATTAAAAACAAAAGCAACATCCCCCTATCACCAGCCCTGAGTTGCAGTTAATCGTCAAGCTTTCCAGCTTACTCTCACAGTGCAAAGCTTATTGCACTTTAGGTCACAAGACTATTTGTTTAATCTCTTTCCTCGTGGATTGACTCTTCTGAGCCTCACAATGGGATTTCTGCAGGTGAAATTCAGTTACAGCTGCCAGGAGGTTTTTTTCTCTTGGTCTTGTACTGAACATATGCAAAATTGAAAAGATTATGCATGTTTTTATTCAAAGGCTTAAAGCATACCTTCTAGAAATCCAGAACTATTTATGATGCTTAGCAAGCCATTTGATTGATTCATTCTGCCTTTCAAGATAAAAAAAAGAAAAAAACCTAGATTATTACTTTTTATTTTAATTTAAGGTTATTCAAATTTCCCATAGAAGAAGAAGAGGGGTGGAGTATTATCAAGTATAAATATATAAAAATCCAAGCAAATCCAATCTTCTAACCAGTGCAAGATAACCAGTGTGATCATGCCAAGAAGTAAATCTGAGGCTACCAAGGGCTTCAGAAACTAAATTGAGCAATGATATGGGCATGCAAGAAGCAATTATAAAAATTAATGGACTGTTATTCATCTAGGGCATTTTTTAATGTTAATGAACAAATTAGTCTTGCATGTGAGTGTCGCACATCTGTTTGTGCCTACATACAGAGAAACACATCCACATGTCATGCAAGCTGGCTTGGTTGCAGTTTGCAGGACATATTTGTATACATTTTATCACTGGTTCTGTAAACAGCAGTTTCTTTCAGTATTTCCATGCTCTCTGCCTAGGTCTTAATGGAAGTGTTAATTAGGAGCGCAGTAGGGAAACAATTTATGCTTCTAAACATGTCTTGTGTATGGAGTTTGAGTAATGAGAAAAAACAGGCCGGAACATTTGTATGAACAGATACTAATTACTGTTTCTGAGTGTAACATGCTCACTGCTATTGCCAAGAGCACAGCACAGAATTGCGAAAAAGACAGATGATAGGAGATTCTTAATAATCAAAAAAGGGGCCAGAGTCACAAGTATTCACAAAAGTAATTTTACACATTTAGCTGAAAGTAGAACGATGGTTTGCTTTCATGAAACCTCATTCTGTAGTGTCTTTTATTTGCTTCATGTTCAGGACCTGCTGAAGTCTCTGCAGAGTCACCATCATGAAACTCTGAGGTATCAGTGGCAGGATTTTACCCGATCACAGCTATTGTGCCTCAGATGTGGTTTGCATGTAACCAAATGCATCCTTCCACTACCAAAAATCAGGTTCAGAAGTGCTCAGCAAAAATTCCTGCCCTGTCCTATACTCCTGGGAATAACTGAAAATCTATCTGGTTAACAGGATAGACTTTCATATGATTAGCTGCAGAATGTTTGTAGTTATGGATAATTAACTCTATAAACCAAAGCAAGCTTAAATGTTCAAGTGAATTTGGTGAATAACAATGTCAGAATCCCAGAAGGGGGAGAAAAAAAGGAACAATATGGAAAATGTAGGGGGAAATATTAGTAATACAAATGGCAAAAAATGAAGGACAGTAGAAAATAAAAGGCACTAACACTGCATGTGTCTTCTTATTTCTTTCAAAATGGCAGAATAAATACCAAGGCTAATGAAGAGTATAGTTTATTTACCACCTGGTTTAATTTCTTTTTTTACTGGAGCTCATTGTACTTCATATATCACACACAGTTGGAGTGGAATAGTAAGTATATAATTTTCTGCTGCTTAAGTACAGTCTTCACTATAAATTGAAAACTTTCAGCTTGCTTTAACTTTCTGTACAGCCAGACAAAGTGATCAACTGTTCAGTCATCCAGGAGTACAGTGAGTTCCTTGAGAATTATATTTTCTTTTTAGTTGTCTGGTGCCTGTAAACTGCTTTTATGGAGTGGGATGATACAGGCTTAGTTCTCTTTCCTCAGAGCTGTTGCCAAATACATGATTATTTACAACTAGAAATAATACAGATTACCTTTATTTTTTATTATGATCCTTTATTTTTGTAAGGTATAGTCAGCAGCATCAGAAACCTCTAGCTAAAAGTAAAATGAAATTTAAGAGGTAGATGCAGTGCTTGCATATTTAAATGCACATATACATATGCATATATAATGAATGAACACTATACTATTTTTAATAGCTCCACACATTATTCTTTTCTGCTTAGGCACATCAGTCATATTTTTCTATTTTGCTTCCTGTTAATATGGAAGTCAACGATGAAATCATTGGCCAGATTTGGACCAATTAAAAGGTATTCTAAGGGCCCATTAAGGACATTTTTATCTTGCTTGCAAGGAAGCTAGATGAATTTAAAACTTAAAATATTGCATATGGAATTCACAGGAGGTCCTTGAAGGGCAAGACACAAATAAAATGAGGTTGGGGTTCCTGGAATACTTGATGTGAATACTTCAAAGGGAGGTCTGGGTCCAGAGAATAAATTGGAAAATTGAGGGCAATGAAAGTAGAATTTCAGGGCTAAAGTCTGAAGAAACAGCAATCCTTGCTTGGAACCACATCTAATGCAATTTCCTACTGAGGATACAGTTTGCCAGTTTGGGAGAATTCCCATATCCTACGATGCATTAGTGCTCATGGTCTTTAAAGTGTTCCCTTTCCTTCTCCAATAGTGATGAAAGACAGGCAGCAGATGACAGAAGCAGGTGGACACTGTCGACAGTAGATCCTAAAGCTGTGTGGTTTGAAGAAAGAGAGAGAGAAGATGGATGGATAAAAAAAGAAGATAAGAGCATTAAATGAAAGAAAAGAGAAGAACCAAGGACAAAAACAGGAGAATAAGTAGATCGTGAAGTGTTGAATGCCAGAGTAAGCAAAAAGAATTTGTTTCCTCTCCATTGGTCCATTTTCCCAGCTTCTGGACCCAGGTTTTAGGGCTTTCATATCAAAATTTTAATTTTTTGTGAATGATTAAAAGACAGAAATTCATCTCACCCCACTGATGACATTGATAAGGTAGAAGGCCGCACCAGCACTAGTCACCTGTTTCCCCTCTAGTCAGTGAAGAGAAATGGGCATTTTTAAGGCATGATTCATCTGACCTATTTTAGGCATTTACATCAGCAGGAGACAAATTGTGGCATGGAAGTGCCTGCTTTTCTCCATTGCCTGGACCTTACTCACGTTACTGCTTCATGCACAAGCAGCTACAATAGATCAGATTACTTAGCTCTTTAGTACCTTTGCATTTAAACTGTTTGGTGGCTTGCAATAGTTGACTGTGAGTAGCTGAGGGTTTTAGCTCACTGTCAGCGTTTCTCAAAGCTGGTAGAGGCCCAAGCTATTTTTTAATCTTCCATTCTCTGGGCAAAATGAAGCACTAACAATAAAGGTAAGTTTCAGGTACACCAAAACATTTTGCATGTTCTAAAGAAAACCCTTTGGTTTTGACTTTTATCAACTCTTAAAAACATTATTATGGCACCTCTAAAATATATAAAAAATCAAATATTTTTAAAATTGAGGAGACATTCTACTGTCTTTTGAAATGTCTCCTTTGCTCTTTGAAACTGGCAAATTTGACTTAATTTTGGCTCGGCTTAAAAAGTATTTTTGGCTAGTGAAAGATTTGGAGAGGAAAAAAAATGACCAGCTCTAATGGCCAGATTAATCACGCCTTTTTTTTTCCAAGCTTGATCCCTTTTTTGCAAAGCTCTCAGTTGCATGTCTGTGAAATGATTGCTTGCCCTTGCTATGAGCCGTGGCCAAGTGCTGTGCACCAATTTGCCTGCGCAGGAGCTGGCAGCCAGGCTGGCTGCAGAATGTCTGTGTGGAGGAGCCCAGAGCCCTGCTAGGCAGGGTGCTAATTGCAGGCTGGCAGAGGGCAGGAGAGCTGGGAGGAGGATGGGGGTGTTCAGTGCTTGGAAAAAGCAGATTCAGTGAGTTAATCTGAAGTAGTAATGGACCATTCCCTCATCTCCTGTACTTGCAGTGTGGTTTGGATGGTTGCTGGGATGTGTGACACCTGTAGCTGATGCTCAGAAGGAAAGCGCACAAATCCTTCCCTTAGAAGAGAGCAAACGCTGTGCTGGAGCAATGGCAGTGGGTTGGGAAAAGGAGGAAGCTGTGGGAGTGCAGTGGGAATCCCAGACTGTGGTCCAAGCACACAGCACGGAGGAAACATGTTTGGTGTTAAACCAGGCAGAAAGATCCACCAGTGAAGAGCCATATGACAAAGTTTAGACAAAGAAAAAATCATAGAAGTGATTTGTCTCCACTAGCAGCTGCCTGCTCTGAAAAACTAAGCGTCTTTATTTCCCAAATGCCGGCATGACGATGTGGAATATTTATTTCATTTAGTTTGATCCTAATATTCTTCAGGAAGTCACCTCCATTTCTATTTGTGCCTTTGCAAACAGGACTGAGATGTCATTCTTTTGCCCATATTTTCGCCTCTAACTATCTGCCAGGTAAATACCATAATGACTCATTCTTTGTGTTGAATCTTGGGTTTCCCCAGTTTTGCTGGCACTCAAGTGTTATTAGCATAATGTATTTTTAGTGAACTCTGTCAGCAGAGCCCTCTATGGCTAATCAAGCACTCATTGGGGATAAATGGTAGACTTAATATTCTTATCAGGCTACTGGGGCTTAGAAGTTACCGACCCTTGTTCCACTTATATCAAAGCCACTTACAATGCTACTAGCTTGTAGCAAATTCATTTTCTGTTCATGTCTGATTGCCTATGATGGTGCCTAGGAACAGAAAATGGGAAATGGAAAGGAATGAAGGCCCCTGTTGCCCAAGGCCTTAATGCGATTGCAAGATATTGATCACATTGGATACTTCAGCCTAATCCTTACAGTTTCACAGGCTTTGCAAAAAATGTTTCTCATAAGCACATTCTCAATTACGTTTCAACCTTACTGATACAGAAACACTATTCGTTTGTAGGATATATTTAATAACAGTAGTAGATGCCAATTAAACTAGGGATTTCATTAATTTTCTCAAGTATTTAATCTTGTCTGCTGTTCTTGTGAAAGCTTGATAGTTTAGGTCAAGGTAATGCCATGGATCAAACCCAGGAACTGCTTCCTTCTGGTGTTTTGCCTTTTCCCTAGGAAAGATCAGGACTGATTGCCAGGGCACTGACGTCTGCCCAAGCACTGAAATTGTCCCTGTGGTGCCTGCTGTGTCCAGCTACATTTTCCCATTTCTGTGATTTTCCCCAGTCCTCCCACAGTTTCCCCACTTCTGCCATTTCTGCTGCAGCTCTGGCTGAGTTCTTGGGCCCAGCAGCACACCAGAAGGGCTCCTGCAGCCCCTCCTTATCAGTGTCACTGGCCACATCACCTTTACTGATCTGTGTGCTGAGCAATAGATTTGGCATGAGATTCAGTTTTCCTCTGAGAAGAGAAACCACAGCCAAAGGCAAAGCAAGTAATTCTTTTCCATACTAAAATGAAGAATACTAAAGAAAGGAGCTGTGCAGGCTGACACAAGCATAGAGATCACTAAAAAAATTCCCTTGGGACAGCCACTAGAAATAGTATAAAAATGGGAAAAACAAATGCCTCACTTGTTCTATAATTTTGTTTTTATTTCTGGTTCTTTTTCTTCTTTGTTTTGGATTGGTTGGTTGAATTTTTTTTTTCTTTTGTGGTGGTTTTTTTAGTTGTTTTGTTTACTTATTGAGACACAAAAGGAACCATGATTCTCTATGGATTTTAGGCCTATTGGATGTTGTTCAGAATTCTTCTGCGGCAGATCCAGAACCTCTGCTGCCTTTCTGAATGGGATGTGTGTTTTTGCATCTGTGTGCATGAGTCTCTGTGCATTTTTGGACATGCAGATGTGCGCAATGTGTGTGTGTGCCTCCATATATGTCTGTATCTATGACTCTATGTGTCTGCCTGGGTTTGTGCACAGTTCTCTACATGTTTTCCAAAACCTGGGCTCTGTCCTCGCAGATACTTGTGCAGGATAACAGCAGCTCACATTGATAATCCCTGCTAATGTCTTGCCACCTACCCGCCACAATATGATTTTGCTGTGTTTCAAAGCCAATCTTTAAGTTTATCTGAACTTCGGTGAAATTTAAACCTATACATTTTGCAGAGAAAATGTTTCTAGGAGCAAGTATTTCAGATGTATCATGATGAGGATTTTTTTTTCCTGAGACCTTTCTAAAATCAGTTAATTGTTCACCAGTGACTTAAGGTAGTTAACACAAAAGCCTTCTTAAAGACTGAAGAACACTACACACATTTCTGCTGCAGACTCTGGGGGTTTCTGCTTTGTCCTAAGCAAATCTAATATTAAAAAGGCTGGCAAATTTTCAAATATTGATTGTGTTGCTGGAGAATGTAAGTTTGACTCTCCTAAAGAGAAGTCATTCCTTTGAAGGATGGGAGAAGCACAGCAGTTATTGTCCAGTTAGCTTTTATCCAGCACTATTTGCTGCTGTTAGTTATACAGTAATCAAATAACTGTCCCAGTGCTCTGAAGGTAAAGATACTTTAGGAAAAATCTTAAAGATTTCTGAGAATTAAAGAGACAAATGTATACACTTGTAAAGTGTTCTGTTTTAGGATTATTACTTCATCTGATCTTTGCCTCAGTTTATGTAAGTGAAACAATTCCTGTATAGTTTTTAATCTGATCTTTTCTTGGAAGTGAAAAAAAATAAATTCAACTTAGTTAAAATGAATATTTTCAGTTAGCAGTGAATACTTAATGAGATTTATCAAAGCCACAGTAAAGGTATTTAATTTCTTTAGATCAATCTTTTTGAGTGATCTCCACCAGACAAAGTAGCAAAACTGTTCCGAACTACTCTGGATAAGTCACCACAGGATAAACAAGTTACAGATTGAGTGACTTTGAAACAACTGTGTGCATGCTACTATCCAAATAAGTCAGGTAACATACTCCTCACATTTTTTGTAGGGTAAACATTTGCAAAATGAAAACTTGAGAAATTTCAGTGGAGTAGCCAACACACCATGAATGCCTAGTCTAGCTTACTGCACAGTAGCTAGAGTCTGTGACTAATCAGAAAATTTCATTTTTTTTTATTCTGACACTCATTGGTTTTCCAAGTACTGCAGTCAGTATAAAATGTTGTTTTGACGGAAGGAATTAATAGATCTCTTCTCTTCTCTTCTCTTCTCTTCTCTTCTCTTCTCTTCTCTTCTCTTCTCTTCTCTTCTCTTCTCTTCTCTTCTCTTCTCTTCTCTTCTCTTCTCTCTTCTTTTGCCCTTCCCTTTGAGTCTGTACTGCTGATATGCATAGGAAAATGTATTCATAGTATAGGTTCAAGAATCATGATCTCAGGAAGTTAAAACATATTTAGAATAGCTAGGATGCTGTTTGGCTATTCTCTTTCATCAGCGTTGATCTTTTAGAAGCAGTAATATTTCTCACAGAAAGTTTTCCCTTCCTGATTATGTGACATCTGGGGAACAAAGATAATAATTTCTAACAATTGTATCATGCCTTCCATCCAAAAGATTCCTTAGCTTTTCACCAGTTTTATACTGCATGGTGGTACAGAAACAGTTGCCTAATGTAAATGCCAGAAATAAACTCAGACATTTTTACCTCCTTTTCAAAAGACTACAGCTTTGCCTTTGTTGTTGAAGCACCTGTGGCTCCTGTTGGCTGTGAGGGCAGCAGCTGCCCCCCTGGGAAAGGAGTGAAGTTTTACGTACATATAAAACCACTGCTCTGCAGTCCTGACTGAAATCCTGTGGCTGCTGAAAAGAGTCACGGAGGATTCATTAAATATATTGAAAAAAAGGCTTTTAGTGTGCTGGAATTTGTAGTGCATTTGCCTAGAAGTGGGTGTTGGCTGCCAGTTGCCCTTGCAGGAGGTTGCTGGTCTCTGCCTGTGAAGGGGAATTCCATCCCAGAGCCTGGTACCAGCAGGACCAGCCTCCACCCACTCTGCACACTTTGGCACGAGACACTATTCCCCCTCCACATCTTGGGCTGCAACTATGGGATTTCTATCCCCCCAGGGATCAACTGTACCTGCAACTATGATGGAATTTCTTATCTTCAAAGCACTGCAACATCCTAAATTTATTTCTAGAGGCAAACCCTTTCCCTTAGTCACATCTTCCCAAACCTATTTGCCAGAGGTTTATTGTTCCCTTTTGTGGCAGGTGAAGCATTCAGAACGTAGCTAGAAGTAATTATCTTTAATCTTTAAAGCATTCATTATAAGTCTGTTTCCAAATCATTCTTACCTTTCTTCCTAAAGTGTGTTTCATTAAATTTTTTATCCACTCTTTCCCCTCAGATAGAATTAAAAACAAAAATATTTCCTGATATTTCAAATGCAAAATACATAAAATATGAAGCAACAGGGTTTAGTTTATAAATTTTGGTGTACCACAGCTTTTCTATAAAGACTGCCTATGACAATTTAAGAGTGCAGTTTGCAGATTGGGTAAATGGCTGCTTGGGCTGGTGCCTTTCTTCATTTTCAGGGACTTCTATTTGTCATTAGCATGTATCCCTTCAGGAAGATATCCTGCAATTCCCATGCAAGGAGAAATATGTAATTTCTTCATAAGCATGAGAAAATGGGACAACAAAGCCACCTGAACACATGCATTAAGTCTTTCCCTGTCATCCCCTAAGCGATAGTTTTCAGGAAAATGTTGTTTTACAGATTGTACACAAAGAAATATCTTTCAAAATGGTTGTCGTCTTCCATTTTCAGCAATACAAATGATGTTACCAACTTGCTTTCAGGAGGTTATTTTAGAAGGACAGGAAATTTTGCTATTTTCCTTAGACCACTTGGAGATAGCCTTTGTGACACTCTCCTGGTGAAGACATTATGCAACCACTCCTGCTGATTGGCTGATCAGCTATTAAAAATGACTGCAAAAAATTATTGTTTCAGTAAGGGTCACACTGCAGGAGGACAGAAGGATTTGGGTTGAAATATTTTCCAGTGAGGTAATGTGACCACTAAGAGCAGAAGGTTTGGGCATGTGTGTGCTCAAACATGCAGAATGGAAAGAACATGGTGAAAGCAATGAGAAGGTTAAAGCAGACGAGAAAATAAAAGAAAAGATTTGGGAATTTATATTTGTTCATGCTTTCCGCCTCTGGAAAAGAGGTTGGGGGTTTTTCGTGTTTTTTAATGGGGCCACCTTAAGAAATTGGCATTTTTTTATTTTTACTGTTAAATTTTACGAATAATAAAATGACACAAGCATTGCAAGCTTGGTCTGTAATTTGAGCCATGCTAAATCTTTGGTGTAGAGTATGTCACAATTTTTTGGTTTAGAGAATAGATTTTAATGAACACATTTACCTGTAAATCTTCCAACAAAAACTGTTCTTCATTCAAAATGAGTGGAAAGTTGGTAGGAGAGACTTTGTATGTCTTGTGTATGATAAAAGGATTGAATTCCAACTTTAGCTTGCACATAAAGCTTCAACTGGCACCTCCACAATGCATGTCCTAAATTCTGTTTGATGTGTATATCAATGTCCTTCAAATACCACAAGCTAAGAAAACCACTGCAAGCTGCCAGGTTTTAAAATTGCCTAGTGCTGGCTGACTGATTAAAGCTACCTTGTCTCTCTGCTGCTATCATTTATGCTATTTAAAACTTAGTCCCTTTTTCACTCTCTGTTTTCAGTGCTATTATCCATCTATCCTGTTTGACTGGGAAATAATCAACATGAGAAATTCCTTTCATGGCAGATGGGTGGTTTCTTTCTTCAACTCTTGCTGGGAGTATCTAGAAGATTTGGCAGTGGATTTTATTTGTGCTTGAAAGGATGATGTATACAGCTCTATTCTTATATTTGGTATATGTTAATTCTTGCTGTTGTTAGCCAGACTTTATGTTCTGTAAATGGAAAATTTAAATAGCAACAAAACATTTAAACAGAAAACAAAGGATTATAAAGAACCAAGTTGTAATCAAATGGAATATTAGGCAGAATGTAAGGCCAGTTGCACATGTAACTGATGTAAAATATTCTTTCCTATATGGAAAGAAAAGGTCATAAATAAACATTTAAATAGATATATTTAAGTATAAAATAGGGTAATATTGCATATGAACCTTTTCATTTAATAGGAAATTAGAGATTTTGACACTTATCATGTTGTGGCAGATTGAAACAGGCATTCATCATAAATATTGCCCCCTTCTCAAACTAGACATGTGGCCACATCTCGCACCTCTTAGGAGCCATCCCTCCAATTACATCCTTGCCCCAAGACACTAACTTAGTAAAACATGACAAGTTGGCAGCCTGGTTAACACATTTGAAGTAATGTCACAGTGCACATGAAATATCACAGAGAGAAGCACAGAGTCACATGGGCAAATACTCCCTGGAAGTCTGTGTTTGTGGTCTTTAAGGGTGAACTTCAGCAGACCAAGGGAGTTGTTCATGTTAGATTCTAGCTGCTGGGAGTTCTTGTTAAGATTAAATACTCTTACTGTTCAAGTTACCAAAGAGAAAATATTCTTACATAACATATCTGTTAGAGGTAAAGGGTGGGAAGGACAATTCTTTAACTGTTTAATAATATTGAAATCATATTCTGGAATATTTTGATGAGCTAACATAAGTGCATTCCTTAGGATTCACATTCATATAGAGTATTTTACTGGTATTTTTAGACAAGAATTTAGCCCAGCATGTATTTTCAACTCCAGTGTTTTGTAGCACTCATTGCAAACAACAAGGTTGTGCATACATGGTTGGGTGGGTTTTTTGGGGGGGGGTTGTTGGGGTTTTTTTTGTTTGTTTGTTCTTTGGTTGGTTTTTGTTTGTTTGTTTTATAAAGTCACCATCGATAATAAATCAACCAGTTACCCTAGATGTTTGGTGTTGGAAAAAAAAGTCTTTTTAACCTTAAAGTATTACAGATCAAAATCAATGACGAAGATCATTATGAAAAAACAGTGAGCCTCCAAAGAGTCATTACTGTATGGAATTAATTGCAATCTCCACAACAACCCTTCACTGAAGGAAGTTCATTTTAACCTTACCTTCTGCGAACTTTTCATGTACTCAAACAGATGAACTTCTGAGGGAAAAGGCGTGAGATGAGGTTAACAAGAGAGGGAGTGAAAGTGGTCCATGAATAGGCCTGTATGTTAGAAGGTTACTCACAATACGGAAAATGTTAAAAAGCTGTCTAAAGTCCAAAGAAATGTTTCTTTTGCTCTGTGCAACTCATGAAAAAGACACTAAAGCCACAAACTTGATATGCAGCAACAGTAGAATGCATCTCTAAATATATGAAAGGCACTGGGCTGAAACTGGACAAAGCCTTTCACAAGTCTCACCTTTCAGTTTATTCCCAAGGGGATTGCTGATTCAGAAACTGAAAGATACTTTTCCATATTAAAAAGCCTTTTTTTAACTAGCGTCTTAGTTTATTGTTGACTCATTCAAGCGGCACCCAATAGAGCAACTGAATTTTATTTGGAAACCCACTTAGGGCTTAACAGTTTTGGCAGTATAACTTTCCTCTGGCTTTGGGAGATTTTTCTACAGCTTTTTGCCATGTAAATGTGCCCACTGAGTGATTCAGTGAGAAATTTCCATGAGAATGCACCCTGACAGCAAGAGCCACAGCTATGCTCCGGCATAGACTTTCACACAGGAGGGGCTGAAAAGCTTTCTGGGAATCCCTAAGCACGCAAACTGATTATTTAAACCTTTTTCTTTCTGCATTAGATTTTCAAGGTGAGCATTTGTTTCTAAGTATACCTTGTGGGTTTTAGCCACTGGTGGTTTGAAGCCATTTTCCCCCGATATTGTCTTGATTGGTACACACATAGGGCTTTTCCCACATAGAACTTCAATGACATTTTCTCTACTGCTCATGATTGTCATACTTTGTTCTTAAACAGTAGGAGGTCTGTGGTTTTATTTCCTCCAAGATAGCAGCCTTTCTATCATTTCTGTGTAGGTCTGAAAAGTTTCTTTTACACTGTCTGGTAGTTAATAGAGACCTGTTTCTTCTAGTTGATTAATTTTGCCATGCTTTTAAGAAGCTAAACGCTGTTTAAATCATACGTAGTTTGAGAGTATACGAATTTTTAGAGTTAGCTGCTTCACTTCCTTCTTGATGCCTGGTATCCTAGTTTTATCTTGCTGCATGGAACTACTTACATGAGTGAAGTTTTCATAGGTGAGAGTTTTGGATGCTGACTCCTTTGGGAGCAGGTGGCCTTGGGTATAAGTGTGTGAGGAGGGATGGGGAGCTGGAAAAACCGACAAACTGATCTGGCTGAGAGCTACTGAATGCTGGGGACACAACATTTTATTTGGGATCAGAATCGATTATCTGGAATGGGATAGAGAAATTTGTTTTGAAACCAACTGGTTAAAAAAAGGAGAATTGGTTTTGTTAAGGATCCTTTGATTAGTAAATTTCGCTCTTGGGTAGTAGGGGTTGGGGGAGAATGACAGCCTTATTTAGCATTGCATAATTAGGAGGAAATAAGTGACAGAGACTGGGTAGAAATTTGTTTGCTATGGTATATAAACTTACGATGAAACAAATTTTTCGTTTGTTTTGCACGGGAATGGTTTGCCAGATGGAAACAATAAGCATAAACTCAAGAGCCAGGTATTTCAGGTAGTCTTCAGGTGAAGATAAATAAGGCAAACAAATATAAATACAATTTTTACTGACTGCAGAATAATTCATTTTGCTATTTGTTCTTCTAGAAAGCTGTACTTTTTCTGCCACTCCTGATGGTTTTCCTGCTGTTTTGTTCCCTGTCATAACTACGTAGCCAAACCTGCATCAAGGTGCGTGGCCTATATTTTCTGTAACATGGTTACTGGCGTAATTCTATGCTTGTATAAGCGTTAAAAACACTTCTAATGCAAACAGTATGTTGAAAACACATGCCTAACCTGTCTTAGAAGGTAACAGTAACTCTTGGGAATGTCAAAGAGCATTCTGCAATGAGAAGGAGGGGACCTTCTACAGAATATTCCTTTCAATATCATGCAGGCGTAACCCAAAGGTGTCTGTCTATTCTCACGAGATCAGGGTTTAGATATATTTGGTTCAAGTGTTTCTCTTCTCAACCATTTTTGCACATCATTCATGTAAATCTTAAAAGGTTTTCAGCCAAGCATGAATGTTCTCTTTGTTATTGTTGCTGAAATCACTGTAGCAATGTTCAACAAAGTAATGCCTGCCTGAAAGTCACTTGAAGTGTTTTCACTTAACCTTGTAGGAACCACAGTTTAAATCCTATATGCATGAATTTCGAATTCTGAGCTCCAAGGTCTGAGTATACTCTCTTTGAATGCTTCTTCAGTCCTTCATAGGAGTGGAGTTAGTATTTTGATTCAAGTACGGAAATTAAACTCCATGTGCAGTTCAGACAAGTTTGAGCCCTTTGTTTTTTTATTTGGTTAATGTCCACTTCTTGCTGCACTGACTTCCAATTCTAATTTGTCACCTAACTTGATTTCAAGAAATTGTTTCCACAAACATAATTATTAGATGAGTGACACATTTACACTGATCAAAGTATCTGTCAAAATGTGTTGTTGTGATGACGGTAAGGCCAGAGAGCTTTGTGAGACAAAATTAGGTATTTTGTGGTGTTTTTGAGAGCCGTCTCAAAGGCATCCTGTGACATTGTATATTTGCTTTGTGGTGGGGCTTTTTTGTTTGGTTGGTTGGTTTGGTTTGGCTTTTTTTTTGAGGGAAATAAAACCCTCCTGTGCTTTCAGGCATAAAACACAAAACATAGACTGGAGGAAGCTTTGTCTAAGGCAAGTCATTCTGTTTCTGAGCTTTTAGCCTCAGAAACTGGCCAATGCTAGAGAGGGGTTCCCTGGGACCTGGTCCAAGAGGGGCCATTGATATGTCAGTTAATTTCTTTTTCTGAATATTAGTTGTACAGCTAAGGAGAAAGACCCTCATTTATGTTTGCTTCTAATACTAAAAAAAAAAAAAAAAAAAAAAAAGAAAATATGTGATACTTTTTTCTGGAGAACTTTTTTACAATAGTTGTTGCCAAACCACAGAACTAGTAAATAAGCAAGGGAAAAGAAACATCCTGTTAATGAAAATCTTTGTGACAAAATGTCACCAAAATGATGCCTCAGCAATGATGAATTTTGTAGTACCATGTCCAAGGACATAAATTTTGCTTTCCACATTTGCATATTGTTTGGAAGCTCTCATTTCCGTTGTGACTTTAGTATTCTGACTGTTGTCACTTCTGTTTGATTGTTGCTGTTTTGTTAAAAAAAAGGAAGTCTTTAAAATGGGTTTTATTTCAACTGTGTTTCACTGTAAGTGAAACACTCTTCTCTTGTGAGCATACAACGAAACATTTTTTGGTTTTTTTAATAACAGAAGCTCGATTTCTGTGCATTGACAGAACAGTAGGATGTTGAGAGCATTACTGTTTCAGGACAGATTCAAAAGAATTTAATGAGACCTTCAACAGAAAAAAGATTGTCAGTTGGATTTTGAAGTTTGGTTTTTCTAACCTTCCTAGATTTTTCAATCATTTTCTTTGCAACATTTATTTTGTTTAATATTGTCCCATGGTGGTTAAACAGCTCACCTTCCTGCCCTCTGCATTCCCCTCCAGTGAACATTTAGCTTCAAACAATCCTCATCTCCAAAATTACTCAATTTTGTGTATTTGCCTAGGGGAATTCGAAGGGGCACAAATTTTTTAATACCACATGTAAAATTTAAAAGGAATAATAGTGTACACTGTAAGAGATAATTTTGTAATCACTATTAAATTCATAGTTACTCAATGGTTTGTGAGAATTTATAGACCAGTTGTAAATTCATTACATAAATCTACTAGGTTAATAAGTCATAAACCCAAGTGTAATTCTTAGAGGTATTTTATTGTGTTGCTATCTCAGAATCACAGAATGGGCCAGGATGGAAGGGACAACAATTGGTCACCAGGTCCCACCTCCCTGCTCAGGCAGAGTCATCCCAGAGCACATGGCACAAGATTGCATCCAGATGGTTCTGGAATATCTCCAGTGAGGGAGACTCCACACCCTCTCTGGGTGATCTGTTCCAGTGCTCGGTCACTGCACAGAGAAGAAGTTCTTCCTCATGTTCAGGTGGAACTTCCCAGGCATCAGTTTCTGCCCATTGCCTCTTGTCTTATTAATTGGCAGATATAGTTTTCCAGTATGAAAAATAAAATACTACAACTAAATAAATCTCTGCTGAGAGTATTTTGTGACACCTTGACATGCTAAAGAATACTGTATGTTCTTTATTTTGCAGTTTGAGTATTGTTTCCTGAGTATGGTGGATCTGCCATGGGAAATTTGCTGTACAGAAGGGTGGAAGAGGAAGAAGGTTTGAGTAGCTTGGTATGTGCATGAATGAAGTTGGTTGCATCCAAGGATCAAATCCGCAAAAGAGGTCAAGGAGAGGTTTCTTGTGGGGAAGAAAGCAAAGAGAACATTTGGAAGAGAACAGAGTTATGTTCCGATCCCTCCGACCATATCCCACTTCAGGGAAGTAGCAGGTGAACCTTCTTACCTACTTTGTGTATGCCCTTTCCATCCTTTGTGTCATTTCTATTACAGCAGCTTCTGAAGACCTTCAGATTAAGTAGCAGCCACACACTGCTAGCTCTTGACGAGACACTGAACAACTTTTTCTCATAAACCTTGGCCCTGTAAAGTGTTTGCCCAGACTCCTTGAAGATGCTAAACCTCAGTGATTTTAATGGAGCTGCTAGCCTAGAGAAACAGGCTTCAGACACTGTACGTGGGATCTGAAAGGTGGAGAGAAAGGACTGGGGATGAAGAACAGCAGAGGAAAGGCAAAACAACACACCTACATAATGCAGGGTATGTCTTCATACCTGTCTAAAAATAACAGCAGAAGTAATTACAAAAGTAACAACAACTTATACAGACAAACCTGAACCATCTTCAAGCTGGAAATCTTGGACAGTGATAACTTTGCCTCTGTTTCCCTCATATTCCTTTAAAATAAGACCAAGGCAACACTTCTTGGCTGTTCATACTGGGAAGTCTTGTACCATCTGATGTGATTCAAATAATATTGCATTGTCTGGGACAGCAATTGTAAGAGATCATTGTATATTTGAGTTTAACTTTATATGACCTCAAACAGCTTTCAGCAAAAGCAGCAGAATCTGTAAAGACAGATTCCACACCAGAGAGTAAACAAACAAAACAATACCAGAACACAGTGGTTCATATAACCATGGCATCTTGTTGCATCTTCATCAAAACTAAAAGAGCTACAGAGGAAAAAAGCCAAGGAAAGACAACCCTTATGAAAAATAAGAGCAGCAATAAGAAAGCAGACTGAAAAAAATGAAGCATTCTTTAAAATAAACTGCAGCACAGATATATACACAGAGGGTGGAAGAGCTGTGACACACAGGCTTTTAAGAAATAGAAAAGGAATAACAAATGTGCAGTGTTTTGCCCTCAACAAATTAATTTGTCAGGAGCTTGAAGAGTTCTCATGTTTGGTGGGGTTTTTTTGTTGCTTTTGGATCTTTTTTTTTTTTTTGAAAGAGGGTTGTTTTCACAGAATACACTATGTGTGCATAACAAGTAATTTAAATCAATGTTGTACATTGTCTTTAGGCAATTATTTTCTCTGCTATTTGTCAAAGGTAAGAAGTAAATTCCAAGCAGTTTTGAACTGCTATTTTGTTGTAATTATCTTTCCCTTTTAAAAAGATACTGTGATTTATGATGCGAAATGAGTGCTTCAGGGTTACTTTCTGGCATTCATTATGTCAAAGAAAGAAACAATTAAAATCCAGGTACATAAGAGAGTGGTAGATGCAAGAGTGTGCAGCGCTGCCTGAAATTAATTTGAAAACTGAAGATTCATTGAATGCACTTTGTGTACTTGATAGCAGCATTAGATCTATTGGCTGCCATCTGAGTGCAATGCCTGCCTCTGCTAAAAATTGTAAACTTTGCCCACTTTGCAACAGTGTGTGTGTCTGTGAATGGTGTCTGTGTGCACATGTGCATGCATGTGCTCTGCTCTCTGCCAGGCAGCCAGGGATCAGATTCCTAGGATACAAGAAGGTTAATGGTGCTCCACTAAGTGTGGCTCAGGGGGAACAACATTAATGTTGCTGTCCAGAGATGTGAAAAATGCACAGCAATAAGAGATATCTTAAAAGTAGTAATTTAATCCACTCTTAGGGTTATGTTTTCTGAGTTTCTGTCTTTGGAAGGATCCAGCTGTGTGATTTTCCATTAGTATCCTGTAAGAATTTTTACAGCTTCTGGACTACTGCTACCATAAATCCCACTGGACATGCTTTAACTGTACCTGTCATCAGCATCTAAGCCTATAATATCCATACTGATTTGTCTTCCCCACCTGACGCCTTCTCTGGAATTCCTGGTACATGGAGCCACTGTACATTGCAGCCTTGCAAAAAATTAAGGAGGCCACAAAATTCCTTTCATTGCCTTTACTTAAATATTAAAATATTCTCCAATTTGATCTTGGGGGCATGAAATTAGTCATGAAATAATTATATTTTTTTTTAAAAATTAATTCAGAATAAGGTTTTTTGTGGATTTTTTGTTTGCTTGTTTGTTTTTGTTAGAAGATGAGAACAAATAATAGTTTGAAAACTACTCTTTTTATGAAATCCTTGACATATTAGGAACTTGGAGAAATATTCACAAAGATTGGCTTTAGCCATTAAGAGACTAAACTCTAATTTGCAAAAGACCTTCTTGGGACAGGTGGGAATAAACAAAAGCGAGCCCTATTTTGACTGAAAGGAGGATCCACTCTCTCTTTTGCACTCCCACTCTCTTTTTCTTGCCATTGAATACAGAGTTATCTTATGAAGATTTGAATAATTCAAATTGATAATTTGAACTCTTTTCTCCAAAAATGTAATTATTTATTGAAGATGATCCTGCCTGAAGTGGAAGAGCAGAACCCGATGACTTCTGAATCTGACTGAATTATTCTATTATTCTCTTTTGATCTAACTTCACTGAGAGTAGGGGTTGTAATGTTCCTACTGATGAGGGTCTCCACTCTGAATTATACCTTAGCATTCCAAATTTCGGTGATTTAGGAGAGAAACTTTTTTAAATATGCCAGTCAAAAATAGCGCAATACTTTTCTGCTGGCAAGTGTCCTGAAGATGTTTTGGATACTTTGGAATGCAGTCAAAAGAAAGTACACGTGTATTTCAAACGTCATCATGATTCCCTTCCCCACACACGTCATCACTCAAATAATTTTGTGCACTTCTGTACATCTTATCATTAATTTTTGATGGGTACAGTTGGTAGCCTGCACATTTCTGCACACTTGGATCCATTACTAATCAGTATACATTCACTGATTATACAAGTTGCTTTTCATAAACTCCAAGACAGCTTGGAGAGCTGATGACATCAAACTGAAGCAAAGCATTTCCTTTTGGTGTCGGCTGTCCTGCCACATCTTATTGGATTGGTGTTCTGTACTTGCCTACATCAGGCTTCTTTTTGTCCAAGTTTTAGTGCTCTCTGATTTTCCTTATTTAAAAGGGTATCAGCGGTAGAGTGATGCCAGAAGTCACACTGGTCCACAATGCACTCCATATTCTAAGCTCAAAGAAAGATGTTACTTTATTAATTCTAATAAATTTGGGTCAGATTTTTGTCTTACCTTGTCAGCATATTGGATACTACAAAAAGACTGTTAAATTCAATTATATCAGACTTCCGTATCGGTGATATACAGTTTGTATCTGCTTTTAAAGCACTGAGTGCAGGCAAAATAACCCACATCCTTCTCCTCAGTTGATATTTGATTGACTGATTCCCTTATTCTGATCTTTGGTTAAGGGATCCTATGTTTCATGTAGATAGAGTTGCACAATGAAGAGATTATTTTCATTGTAATTCAGGTTAGTAATGTGTTGGTTTGGGTTTTTTTTGCATTATATGACCAAGAATCTGAAGAGAGTAGGCTGTCATCCATAAGGCAGCACAACTTTTCTTTCTATTGTTGGAACTCGCCATGTTCAATTTATGTGTTTGATATTAATGTTTGCAACAGATCTCAACCAAAATGCATAAGGCAATATACCAGAAAGAAGCATTTTGACATTATATCAGTTCTAAATCTTTATCTCTTCCTATGCTATTTAAGCACAAATGACCAAGCTCCCTTTATAAATATTTTGTTATGCATGTTCTGAACGGGAATATCAGCCATGCTGCTGGATGGCATACAGACAGTTAGTGAGCCCTATTGCTCTATTCTCTGTTCTTATCATTTTCTTGGGTTTTGTTCTACATTTTTCAGTGATCTTCCAATATTTGAAGTCCCTATGGAATGAGTCCAGGTGAGTGTATTAATTCTACTTTTGTTCATACTCCTCTCTTGCCTCTACTCTGAGTAACACAGCACCACTTCAAGCACCACTTCATCCTTGTGCATATCTGTCTGCAACTCAGCCAACACTTCAGAAATCCTTTATCTTTCCAGATTTTTTTCCTGACTAAAGATAGATTTTGCTCTATGTTGCTCCACCTTGGTCTTTTCATAGTCTATTACACTTAGACTTTGGCTTGAGGCTTTGTGCTTCTCCTGGGATCTTGTCTTATGCCATGGATCATAAATGTCCATCTTGATATAGACACCAACCAGACTGAGAATGGCTTGCTGCAGGTTTGAATCTCTTTATCCAATGTATGGGTCAAGAAAACAATTTGAACAAATGCTCCTAATTCTATTTTCTTTGGTAAGATGTGCACCTCTTCTTTCATGAACTTAATTGAATCTAAACTGTACCGTCTCACACCACTAGAAAATTTCAGAGGCAGATAGTCTCTGGGATTCCCTCCTAATAAAAATTTCTTTCAAATAGAGACTTATCAAAGTTCAGAGAATATGAAACTATGGAACAAAGACCCTAGCACAGAAAGACAGAGTTTGTTTTTAATTATATGGAATTAATTTTAATTTTTTTATGGGTGGAGATATAGATGATAATTCAAGTAGAAAATGGAGGTTGAAATCTGTCCTTGTTTATGCAACAATGAAAACTGAGCTTGGGTGTTATTTTTCAGTGGTGGAACCTGTCTACATAAATGAGATTTCCCTCTCAGGTTGTGTCTGTATGAGTTAAATGAACACCTTTCCCTCACTTTTCTTAACAGATAAGCAGTTCTAGTTCAGGCTGGTAACATTTTATTGCATATCACAAATGGGAACTGGGAACAAAAAAGGTGAATACCATTCACTGAGATAATATTTACCTTGCCAGTTTGAATAACATCTGCACTTGCTACTTCAGTCTTTCTACCAGTATTTGACCTCCATTTCCTCTCCTATCTCTACTGATTATGAGTTATTATTTAAGCTCTAAACACAAAAGTCGATTACTGGTTTTGACCTTGGTCATTCATGTATCTTCTATATCAAGGTCTCGCACTTACTGGTCCTCTCATAAATTAAACTGGATTTCATATTTATCAGGCAGTCAGAAATACAGCTACAGCACAACTGGCTCTTGACTTTTGACAGACATTAAATAATCCATAATGAAAAAGGCAAAGTATTTACAGAAAAGACAATATGAAATATGTTCAATTCTAGGAGGTCTCTGGTTTTCCACACTTACCTTCTGGATACCTTCCTATGAATTTGATGCAGGCTCTCTCGAACAGAGAAAATGCATCACTTTCACAGAAGCAACATTCTAGTGAAAATACACAAACAGCCAGCCAATCCTCAAAATTCAGGATCAGGTCTATGCTGTTGGAAGTAGATTTTCATGATGTTGTTATTTCTGGACTTGGAAATACGTTTCCAAAAAGCAGACATCAGCCTTAGAGCTATCGTAAAAACTGTAGCTATTGTACCAACTGGAATAGTCATAGAGCTATATGGCAGGGGGGCACATGGAAAGAGGGAATAGCTCTGGGAGGTTTTCTAAACTTCTCTTTGAGGATGAAGTGCATGAAAATTTCAAAGTATTCACCCTGAAAGAGAGGATGAAGTCTTCCTGATAAAACTGAGGAAGATGACTGTGGCTGTGGGAGAGGCATCTGAAGAAGGACAGGCACATAAACCCAGACATTTTCAGACAGGTCTGTACTCCACGTGTTTGCACTCTCCCCTCCAGGTGTCCAGTGTTTGGTTAGCAGTCTGGCCACTGGTTTTAGCTCACCCAGGCTGAGGAAGCTGGGAGTCTGTCATCTCTCACTCTGTTGCAGAGCGGTGAGAGGCCCCAGGAACAAAACTTCTTCCCCTCCCTTTTTTCCCAGACTTCCAGCTCCTGAAGTGGGAGAGAAACATCTAAGAAATATTAAGTAATGAGATTTGGAAATTGGCATTATTTGTCAAACAAAATTTTTGTATCAACTTTATAGAAGTAGCTTCACTCCTTGAAGTGTGAAGCTACTAGGAGGGAAGTTTTTACAGTTGGTGGTTTCTTAGGACAGGAGATAGATGTTCTGCTCTACTTGCAACGTGCAAGTACTGCACTCATTAAGGCTTATCCTGAAAAATCACCCACCCTCTTTCTGAAGTTTCATACAACGGGCTTGTAATGTTCATGTGAATGATTGAAAGCCATCTTTTGAGCACGCTAATGTGATTTCATAAATTAAGTTGTCTCTTAATAGCAGTAACACTGTGTTTTCTCTCATGCAGGGTTTATACATTTGCTTTAATAATTATAAGAGCAGGCCATTTCCTAGATAATTGCAACATTCACAATTCACATTTAAGTTTATGCATAAGAATGTTATAGGTACTGTAAATTTCATGCTTTATGAAAGGTTCAGTCTGATACATATCTTTTATGCACAGCCATTGATTGATGTGCCAGAGACTAATAAATTTTGTCTGAAGACTTTCGCTGCAATCTGATTCCCATTCATTTGCATATGACTTCATTTTCTGAGCAGTGTGAGTGTGCAACTATTTCTCAGTAGCATTAAACTGACCTAAATCTGACATGGAGAGATTACTCCTGGGAGGTGACAGAGCAGAGATACATAAACTCCACTGATAGTTGTGAGAGGACTCAGGCATATCTGTGTGTGGTACCACTTATTTTGTAGATAATACCACACCAACCAAAGAATAAGGTATAATTTGGCTATTCTAAAATTAGAAAATATTTTTATTTTAATCTCTGAATTCTGATGCTATTTCCAGCTGTAAAGATATGTTGTAGTATGGTTTATGAAGTATTTAGATGCTAAACTAAAGATCAGATCAAAAAAACTACACAGGGCAATTAATATTTCTGATTTCAAAAAAAGATTTGTCAGAGTACAGTAAATAAATCCTAGAGACATATATTGGGCAATAATGACAAAAGAGATCTTGAAAAATTGCTGATTATGTGAGTGCTGCAACAAACAGAACTCATAGAGGACAAAGGAAAATATGACCATGCAATTTAGACTGTGCCATATAATTTATGTCAAAATACCAGAAATTTTCACCAGAATTTTGTATTATTACTTTCTAGACTTTCAATGCTTTATACTAGGATTTTAATAATGCGTTAAAATTGTTTTTATTGAAATTATTTATTGAGGGGGAAAATTGACAAAACCATCTTTCAGACACCTAGTTTTAGGTCAGTTTGACTAGGCTGACTCCTACAATCAACAAAGAGATAGAGGTAACAAATGAAAGAATCCTTCAGAAGTTATTTCACCACATTTATATTAGACCTTGGATACTTCAGCAGGTAAAATCTCACGTAACTCTACTGAATGTGCTCAGACAGTGCATTTAGAGAGACTATTCATTTTAGTAGATTTCCTCCTCACTGGAAACAGCCCAACGATATCTGCCATGGTCCATAATACTTGTTAATACAGAAAAGCTCCAGAGAGGACAGCAACAGTAATGTAAGAATTCAATTTATTAATATAATGATATGTAAATTATTATCTGAGTTATTAGAAAGAACTTAAAAGTTGGTATAAAAAGTGATGGAAAATAAATTACTTTAGTAAGAAGGTCCTTATAACTTACTTATGACTCATTCTGCAAACAGTACCTTTGATAAATACATGAAGAACAACAAATGATTAAACTGTCATTTAAATACAAGCATTCTTTAGGGTAGGCCTATATTTTTGCAGAGAAGCTGCTTTCTAACTACTGGCAAATATCTATTCCTTACTTTCATTTGTTGAGGTTTACTTCTTTCTTTTTCTTCCCAATCCTTAAATATAACATTCTTAAGATTTGGATAATTCAGTTGTCAGATTTTAAAATAAGGCCTCTGTTCATGTTTATTGAATATTGTCAGGGTAGAACTGGGCAGGTTTTGGTCAACTACTGCAATTTCAGTGTGAGGATCAGTTCACCTTTGTCCATTGTCATGAGGAACAGGAGCTTAGTTGATCTTAATGTAGAAGTTTTATAAAGGAAACTATCTTAAATTATCTGAAGTATTCATGTTCATCACACTGCAGTTTAATTTGCAACATCACTTGGTTCTGTTCACACAACTACTGAAGCTGTAGCTCATTTTCTTTGTTAGTTTAATTTTTATCTTTAACAAGCAGCCACCCCTCACCTTGCTAGACTGTGCACTGATTTATATATATTCCTGCCCCTCCAGTTTTGAATGAGAACTAGCAATGTTTTTAAACAAAGAAAATTCTCTCTGCCTTGTCCTTCCTATAAACATTGTGGCCAGTATTTTGGGGTGGTTTTTTTCACATTACAACCATACAGCTGTTCTCACTGGCTTTCAGCACAGCAAGTTAGAACAGATCACCTCTCTACAAGGAGAATGTCCAGTTCTTTGTGCTTATTACCTTGATGTTTAGAACCAATGAATAAGCAATTAATTTCCTGGTTCTTTTCCACCACTATATAACTCCCATGTGTCACCCGGAGTCTGACACATATTTGCCTTCCCTCCCACCAACATAGTTAGCAGGTGATGTTTCAGAATAAAAACAGGAAATGTAGGACAGAAACCATCTTACGAAGCATAAATTGTGGCAAGAATGGACCGTGTGATTACTGCAATGAATCTGAAGGACAAACCTATGAGAATAAATCCTCTTCCTGTGGTTTTTTGCCAGGGCCACATTTTCCTTGCAGGCTGAAAAACAAGGAAGAAATATGGTGGTGGTCTATTTACCATTTTCATCAGAGGAGGTATTACAGCTCTGGTTCCTCGGGCTCTCAGGTGCCCTGAGTTTCGGTGGAACATGAGCAGTGACACTGTGGTCACTACAAATGCACTACACAGTAACTCACATGGCAAAATCTGGCCCAAGGTTCAGAAACCACTGAGATATTCTCTTCCTTGTTGGAGGAATATGCTATGGGCACGATTTCATGTAATTTGTTTAGAGTCTGCCCCTGTTTTCCTTCATTGGAAAGCCATTGTGACTACAGTAAAGAAATAGGCAAGGAGGCAGCACCTCCTCTGGTGCCAGGTGAAAAAGGACCTGGAGATCCAAGGAAACATCAGGAATATATGGGGGGAACTCAGAATGAAAAAACAAAAAACACGAACAAAAAGCTGGTATCATTTTCTAGAGCAGAAAATGCTTCATTTAACACACTGCTTATAAACAGAACACCACTGTATAACAAAAATACCTGCTTGAAAGCTGAGTAGGAATGTGTTGTCTCCGATTTACACCCAGGACAGGGAAAGGTGATGATAGTTGTCAGAGATCACAGTGTGTGTGACAGGAGGAGTCTTGCTTTCCTTTGATATACTATCCTAGGCTGTTAAGAAAAGTGAACCCCAGAAATTCAGTCATCTGATGGAAAAGGATACTGGAAATCCTTACTTTAAACCAGATAACACAGCTCAAATGTCACACATGGAAGCCTTGCAGTGAAGTGCTCTGAAATGAGATGCAGGCCAGGATTGTTAATAGGAACTATTCAACAAGTGTATTTATGAGAATCATAAATAAGTCACAAACAGGGAGGAGAGAGTGAAATTAACCCAATTAGCAATTCATTTTGAATTATTTGCTCACTGTTAAAGGAGAATAACAAGGACCAGGGTCTCCTCCAGTGTCTAAAGCAGGGTCAGGTGCAGTCAGTCAGCACAGCCAGCCTGGGGAACAGGAGCTGCAATAAGAGCAGACTCTGCCAGGGACCTTTTCCAGCCTGGTTTCCTTGTTTAGGACATAGAGAAATACCCAGAAAAATGGGGGAGAAAGGGACCAAAGGGAAAGGTGAAAACAAGCAAACCAGCAAGTAAAATTCAAAGTCAGACCAAAGT
The DNA here is from genome assembly GCA_013398055.1 of Ifrita kowaldi. Lineage (NCBI taxonomy): Eukaryota > Metazoa > Chordata > Aves > Passeriformes > Cinclosomatidae > Ifrita > Ifrita kowaldi. Next base: position 955,595 of record VZRS01001824.1, read on the forward strand.
GCCCATGGAATTATTTTCAAATATTAAGGAGTTTTCTTTTATGAATTCTTCCCCTGGCATTTTAGTTCAATGTCCTTTAACTTCATGAACTCCATTAGGGAATGCTCAGTCTAAATATCATTTTGCCTCTTGCTTTTTGGACAGCCGGGGTCAACTTCCTCCAAAATAAATTTTGGAGTGGGAGATGTTATTTGCTGCATATATTATGACAAGTTCTATAAATATGGTGACAAACTTTTGCTGATATCCAGTTCCGTACAAATTCTTGCTTTACCCAGTTTATTCTGCAGAGCTAAGTCCAAATCTGTAGCCAGTTGATTTGGATGTCAACCCTCAGCACTGTCTATTCACTAGAGGCCTAAGATCCTGAGGCTCAAGCGAGCTACCAAGCTGGTTTTAAAAAAATCCAACAAACTAAAATACTGGAAGTAGATGAGGGCCCTATTTTTTTTCTATTTTCCTCCTTGTATTAACATAATTAAAAATATTTTCTTCAGTTACAGCCAGCACCTGAAGGAGATTCCAGTCTTGATATAAAATCAGCAGGAGATAGAGTGTTCACCATTTTCACTGCTAATTTTCATTAATTTTTACCTTTCCTGCTAAAAATACATACAGTATTTTTTTATTTTCAATTTCAGCTTTCAGTCATCAACTCCTTCTACATTTCTTTTTTTCCTCCAGTAGATTAAAGAATCCTTTATTCCCTGGTGTTTTTTTCCCTATGCATATGGTTATAAACCATTATCAAATCACCTTTCAGTCTTTCTTTTTATAAGCTTAACAAAATGAGTGCTTTAAATTTCTCACTGTAAGTCATTACATCTCCAGCCATTAAATACTTTTTATGGCTCTTTTTAACACCCTCGCCAACATCCTTTAAAAATACAGAGACCAGAGCAGCACAGAGTATTACAACAACAACCACACAGAGGTAAGCTCACCTCCCTCTCCTCCTGTGTTTATACACCCATGGATGGCACTAACCCTTTTCCAACAGCTCTGCAAAAAGTCTTTTGGAGTCATATATCTACTGTGACCCCTAAATTCCTTTCAGAGTCAGTTTTCTGAGGCAAACTGCTCCATTCTCTAGGCTTAACTTGTACTTCTCAGTCTGTTATCTGACATTTGGTGAGACAGAATGAAACACGTTTTGATTGAAGGGTACCCATTTGCCAAGTAAAGTAGCTCCTGCAGTCATTTTTTTTTCCCATGCCATCAGTCCTCACCTCTTCTGCAAGATTATCAGAAGTGATTTTTTATTCACTTCCATGTAGTTGCTGTAAATGTTTTCAAAGTTTGCTGCTAAGCTCCTTCTCAAATCTCAGGCAATACAAGCAGGGAGAGGTTGGCACCACAGGCTAAGAGTGAGCTTTGTTTCAGTCATGTGCAAGTTATCTACTTACAAATGCCTCCCAACACATCCTCCAAATGCATCTCTGCTTTCCACACAGCTGAAGGAAGGCAGAAAGAGCAATGCTGGTGGAGGAAAAGAGGTTTAGAGAAGTCAGTGGGCTTGCTCACAATGATGCTCAAAAATGAGGAATGGGATTCCCATTTCTGTGTCTTATTGTTTGTACTTCTTGCCTAACCAGCCATAACCTGTTTAGAATTTTTTGCCTCTTTCTCTGTGTATTTCCCCTTCTCCTCAGACAAGGAAAAAAAAAAAAGAAAAGAAAGAAAATAAAATTGCCATCAGTTGGTTCCATCTGTCTGGCATTCTAAAGGGAATACGTTACCTAAATAAGAATTTACAGTAACTAGCAGTTGTATGCTTAAATTCTGGAAGTTACTTTAAGTAGATTATAGTTACTCCTTCTACCTTTAAAAGAACATTTTTTTTTCTTTTTAAGGAGAATTTGGATGCATTTACTAGTGGTAATTTTCTGATAGTTGTGGGGATTTTTTGTGTGTTTTGAGTTCTCTGGTCTACGGCAAAATAGACTGAATATAAATATAAAATATTTTTTTAATATAAAGCCAACAGGAGTTGTATGGATGTCCAAGCATTGTCTGTGCCAGCATCATCAGTGTTTTCATAAATAAAGAGAATGAGTGTAAAGGTTGTGAGATGGAACATCTGACTTGGAGCCAGGTCTGCTGGGAAATTCATGGACAAAAAGTAGAAAAATTCTGGGGAGGCTGAATCATTCAAGGCCGAGAAAGAGGTAGGTCAACCTCTGAGAGGAGGTCTTAGGGGAAGAAAGGTAGATCTGTCTAAATGATGGTGCAGATATCCCAATGGGATCAGAGTGCCAGGCTCAGAATCAAAGAGGCTAAGATTAGATTTGGTGCTTGTGGTCTCCCCTCCAGTATCAAGTTCATTAAAGCTGCAGGAACTGATTCAGTGTGTGGAGGTTACCTGACCTCGAGGTCACACAATAAGCTTGTTTCATAAGGCATACACAGTTTCCATCTCTGCTTTCTCATTCACTGTCTCTCTTGCTCTCCCTTTCCCCACACTCTTTGCAGCCTCCAGGCCCAGACTTTCCCTTCGGGACGTTTATCACATCTCACTGTCCTTGCGTCTCAGGCTTTGTCCCCCCATCAGTAACCTTGCAGGCACACACCCTTCTCCTATGGCTCCCTAAGAACTACAGTCCTTTCCACACAGGACTGCCATTCCCATCACTGTCTCTCCCTAGCTGACCCTGGGATCTTTCCTCTCATTCTAATGCTCAACTTTATCTTCCCTGTATTTGGATCTGGGAGGTTTCCTTCTGCATCCCCCCTTACCAGGATGTCACTGAGAGCATCAGAACAGACTCTCAGATTTCAGGCATCTGCTGCACCAGGTATGACCTGAAGTGTCTTAGAGGACAATCCAAAGTCATTCTTATCACCAGCAGGAGCATTGTCAGTGTAGATGATCACTTTTGGGAATATGTAACTTTTATAACATTTAACAAATCCCTGCCAAGAATGCACAGTGATTTCCCAAAGAGGTAGCAAGTTTGAGAGGCCTTTTACAGGTAAAGCAAATTTTTGATGAAGGCCAGTCTATTTCTCTATCTAGCTTCTAATTCCAAGTGATGAGAATGCTAGGGTTTTAAAATAATACATTTTCTTTTTGTAAAAGAACCTCTGTGGCTTTAGAACATCTTGGCACTTCCTTGTGTAGAAAAGGTAAGAAAAAGTTTTCTTAAAGGAGTGATAAGATCAGTTTGCCTAACTTGATCTGACTTTGCGATAACAATTTTGAAACAAGGCAGAAAAAAGTCAATATTTCAGGATAAAATGCATCACATCTTTTATTCTATATAGCCTTCAATGTAACTAGCTGTTTGAAATTATGCAGAAAACCAGAATTAACACACTTGGCTGCTGAAGAAAAAATAAACCCAGCACACAAATCAATAGTATTTTCAATAACATCTGTGAATGCTGATGAATCACAGCTCCATGGCATACTCCCTAATCCAGTGGTGCAACTTTGTTCCAGTGATGTCTCAGAGGGTCAGTGACTTAAATTTCCTGCAGCAAATTGGCTTTTCTTAGAGCTCTTCTACCCAAACATCGACAGGTCCAAGGCCCGTTTAGTTATTGATACGTGATTGTAACTTCCAAATCTTTATCTATCTCATGCAGCACTTCCCCATTTAATGGAGACTGGGTTTTGTCCTCCTGGATTTATCATTGTTCTGTAACACTGTTTTAACTGCATTTCTAATCTGTTAAATCATATCCTGCAAATACAATTTATATTGATCTAGAATTCAATTTTTCTTAATTTGGTTTCTGATAGTATTGTATGAAAACATTTGCACAAGCAATTTAGTATGTACTACAAAAGGTTGAGGTATCAAGTCTGATATTTCTTCTGTTGAATAGATAAATATCTATTTTATTCTCTTAAATTATCCTAAAAATAAAAAAAAAATCTGTATTACAAAGGAGCTTTAAAGAATTATTAGTGGATACCATTCTTCCTGCAGTTATTTAAAGAATTAGCTGTGGATACCATTCTTTCTACTGTAGTTATGCCATTGCTTCTGTCTGAATCTAGTTATTTAGAGTATTTACAGATGGCTTTAATTTTAAATATTTAGAGGCTTGATTTACCTGTCCTGATTTTTTACTCTGAATGCTTATGAAGTGACACCTAAGCTTCATTGTATGGCAAATGAGCCAACATAAAAACCCTAACAAATCCCAATCCTAAATCTTTGCATCAGACTACCCATGGAACAAGCAGTAAATTCATAATAAACACATTGATTTCAAAGCATATGTTTTGGGCTGGAAGACTTACGTGAAGAAACAGTGTTTGGCCTTTTGATTTCTGCCAATTATTGGTATTTGCCTACGTGTGATCATTACACCAAACTTGTAGTTTAAAATAAAGTTTCTCAAGGTTGAGTCCACAGCTGTTATAAAGCATTACAGACTAGGAGGTCTCCCAAGTAGAAAGTGTACATTAAACTCACCATTTAAGAAATGCTAGACATGGAAATGAGAGAAATCGGGTGCATTTTCTGAAGTTCACTTAGATAACCAAACATCCTGAATGCGAATGGAAACATTGAAGGTGTAGCTTGGTCCGTGGTGTGGTCTATCAAAGACCTATGGTAGCCCACTAATCCAAATTTTTAAAAATAGGCTGTGTCCATGGATGTGAAGCAAGAGATTGCTAGGGTAAAGAATGTCCCCCAGCTTGTCACCTTGGAGAGCAGTTTGAAAACTGATCCACTTCTTGTGTTGTTTGCCAAAACAAAATTTAAGTCAAATATAACCTTATAAATACCATAGATTTTCCCTTATCACTAACAAGTGCTTAAACAGATACACTTTCTGTAACCAAGTTTAACTCTGAATGGTCAGCAAGCAGAATATATGTAGACTACACATTTTTTCAAAAATGTGTCTTTTTTCAAAACTCTGTGCCAAAGTTTTTCTGAGGGTCAAAATTCTCAGTATTCAGCTACGATTTTGATCTTCCTTCAATTGCAGCATGTGCAACATAGCCCCCCACTATTTTATTTTGATGAGCACAAGCGCAGTGCAATATGTATGCCCAGAAAAGTGTTTTGTCAATCAAAGTTTGGAAAGTAATAAAAAAAGTAATCTAAAAAAGGAGTAACAATAACTGTATCTGCTGATCAGACTTCCATGGTTCAGAATTTCAGAGGTTTATTCCAGTAAACCAACAAGGGTTTCTGAAATATGTTTCTCCTGAGATTTAACTGCATCACATTTCCTTTATGGCTCAAGAAGTCTTGTGTCTGAAGGCCTGATGATTTTTCACCACTCTTACAATTACCAGAAACTGAGGCCATCAAACTTGTAAGTCAAGTGACCTTCTACCAGTGTTTCCTGACAAATTCTAAGATGCACCTGGCTGCCCTTGGCCCTTGGGACCATTCCAGCTTTTAGGGATCATTGGAACAACACAGTTCCTTGCGCTCATAACATTTTCCTGGGGTTTTTCAGTTATATATTAAGGGCCAGAGCTCTCACCATCTCTATGGCAACTTAGGACACCCTATAGACAAAATTAACTGCCAGGTTTCCTGTCAAGTTTGACTCTTCAGCAACTGTGCAGCTGGGATGGTGAGAAGTTGCCAGATTGCAGGAAATAATTATAGTAAAATTGCACAAAAATGCAAATATGTAAACCAAAGCTAATTAAAATAGAGAAATGATCATAGTAATTGACCTTTACAGAACTCATACAGTATGGACTTCAAATGGGAAAATAAGTGCAACCAGGTGATGGTGATGAAACAGTAAACATAATTCCCTGGTAACCCTCCCATTTTCTGCATCTCATTTAATTCTGCCTAAACACATAACAGACTGTGCTTCAGGAGCCCTCACAGAGAATAAAAGCACAAAAACCTTGTTGTAGGTTTTTTGTCATCTTGGGGTTTTTTGGTAGGGTTTTTTGTGAGGTTTTTTTTTTTGTGGGGGATGGGGAAGGGAGGTGTGTGATCATTTTGGGGGTTTTTTTGAGCAGATTAAGGAGAAAATTAGTACCTAAATTCTTTCGCAATCAATTGTGAAAGATCCCGGGCTGATGTGAGCTTGCTCCAACTCCAGTTTTTTCTTTCATCTATCCATTAAACAATCCCTGCTCCTGCCCAGGTTGCTGTGCAGGAGCATTTCTAGGAGCTCACTAACGCAGCAGAAATCAATCCACGTCCTGTTCCCTTTGTTTAGTGAGTTAAAATGAGTCACACAGTGGTCTGTAAGTGGCAAAAGTTGACTGGCAGGACTCTACAACCTCAGGGAGTGGTGGAAAAGTATCTGGCAGCAAGCCATGAGATCACATCTGCTCAATCACAAGGGTTTGCACAAAGAGCCTTTTTTGACAAACTGACTGCAGAAAGAGCTCCACAGCCAGCACCTTTGCTTTTCAGCTAAAAGTTGTGTGGTCTTTTTAGGAAGAATACAGCAGTGCTCCAGAAACAATCTGGGCCTAACAAAGGAGCTATCCAGGTTTTGACCCCTGGAGATCCCTGTATTGTGTCCCAAAAATTAAGTGGGTCATGTAAGAATTTGCAAGGCTTAACAGCAAAGTGATCCTGCTCATCCTACAGTGGGAGCAGAAAAAGAGCAATATATTAAGTTTCAGGATGTGACACTTCAACATAAGATGACTGTTCCTCACATCTCTACCTCTTAATACACGAGGGTAGTGAAAACAGTGTGCTGTGGAGAACTTCTCCGGTAAAGGAGTGAAAGGTTTCCATGAGAGAAAATGCTGTCTTGAAAGAGGAATGCTCTAAATACCTTAATAATGAGTGACAAAATCACAGAATTAAATGATACATTCTCTAGCAAGCAGTGTTATTTAGTCAGGATCAAAAAAATGAAGAAAAGCAAAAGTAAAAAAAAAAAGATAAATGTTGTGACCTGGCAAAAAAGCCCATACTGAATGAACTTTTTTTTAGTTCATCTATCTTTTCAAGTGATATTTGGTAGTTAAGTGAACGGTGAAAGACACAAGGTCTACAAGGAAAGACTTAGAAACTAAAGAAAGGGGGAACAGAGCTGGTAAAATTCCACTTAGTTACAGATGTAGATTCATTTCCAGCAGCAGGGGTCTGTCCTAAGCAATGCTTCCAAAATATGGCCACGAAACATAAAACCTTAAACGAGCTAACAGGTGGGGAAGGAGCATACCTTTTGGTATTACTTTAATGTGGGGGAAATAAATTCATGTCTTTAAATGTTAGCATTGCATAGCTGAGTTAATGCCTTTGGAATAACCCGCATTGTAAATATCTTGTGGATTAACAGAATTTAGTAGTCTTAAACACAATTTCTGAAGTCCTGGCTGGATTCACATCTTTTTTTAAAGTTATAATCAGGTGAGTTTGTTCTGAATCATCTGTTTACCCATGTAGTCTCCAGACTCCTGACTTCTGTAGAAAACAACCCCACCATAATTTAAAACACACCTTCTCTGCTTAGAGGATTAGACTAATAGAAAGTTTGTTTTATTTAAATCAACAAGCTTTTGTACATTATTTTAATCAGAACAGTTGTTAAGGCACTACAATAAGCTTCTGCAGCCTGATTTCTTACATGCAGGTATTGAGAATTCATGTTTATTTAATTGCAGAGAAAAGAATGTTTTGCCATTTTTCTCTAGAAAAGCAAGAACCAACACAGAAATGCGACAGGCTGTAAATTTGATAAGATGTCTTGAACAGCAATTTTTTATTTTTCCTCATGGGACTCTTTGAGCTTTCCCAGATCTACCTTTTACCACAGAATCGCCTGATGTTCTTCATCAGCTTTTAAAACCAGAATTGTTACAAATGAGAGCTTACAGTGGCAGCCCTGGTTTATTTTATGTGATGCCGCCACATAATAATTGTATTACATAAGTTTGGCAGCATTTCACAGCTGCACTAAGTCATGCTAATGGGAGGTATCCAGTTCCTAATGCTGAAAACTGCTTCTACACAGAAGCTGATTGAATAGGTTTGCTCACTAGCAGAGGCTCACTCATTTATTTCAGTTTATAAAAGGGAGGCCTGACATTATCCAATTTGTATGTCTGATGAAAAGTTTCATTAAAGGGAAGATAAAGTGGTGTGGAATGAAATCTGAGTGTTCACAAAGGAAAAAAAAAAAACAAATTAAATTTTCTTCATACATTATTTTTTCTAACCAAGAGACCAGAAAGAAGATCCTTCTTAAGTTACAAATTTAAAGTACTTTCAGGTTTATCTGATACCTCTGAGACTACCAAATTTTCTTAATCACACAAGCCTGTCTCCAAGTGTTTATGTAAAGCTCAGCTGGGGCCAGAGTGGTTAAGCTGAGCTTTAATCAAGAGCTCAGACTCTTCAGGATGGAGGTTGTACAGTACAGTAAACCACCCGTTTATAGGGTCCAGGGTGGTCCAACTCTCATCTGGTGCCAAGTGTGCCCCTGGGACTCCTTCCTACTGCTGCCTGCAGAGCAGCCCCTGCCTCACCTCCCTGCCAGCGCCTCTTCTCCCCTCCATTCCCGCAAGGCTGCCTGATCCTTCCCCTGTTCATAGAAACACAGACACCTACCTGCCCGTGTGGGGCAAACAGCTGCTCCTCCTGGCCCCCTGGACGCCTTCAAACATCTGTCCAGGCAGGGGATCCCCATCCCTGCACCGTGTTAGCAAGATGCCTGACCCCTCTTTTCCATCAGCCACTATCTAGTTTGCTTGTCCTTGCGCCAGCAGATGCTCCTGCTTCCCAGCTGCACCCAGTGTGGATCCTGTCTGTATGTGCATCTGGAGTGAGCACAGGGAAAGCTCTGCACCTGTTCTTCTCCCTGTCTCAGAGAAGGCAGTGGCCGTGTGGAGCAATTTATAAACCATTTTCGACCTATGTGTGTCTTTTTTATTCTTCACTAGCAGGTAGTGGTGATACCACCACCATTTCAAACCCTAAGCGACTCGGTTTGTGACATGCTGAGCAGGCTCCAGAGGTGAACCTGGCACTGCCTCCTCAGGAAACACTCAGTGTTACTGCTGAATTCTGCCTGGGCTCACCCAGCAGCTCCAGCAAGTCACAGGCGTCTGCATCTGCGCATGAAGACGAGGGAATCTCAGGCATTGAGACACTTCCAAGCTTACAAAATCCATCATCTATGCATGTGGATGGCTCTGGAAGAATGTGGCAGACACAGAAGACTTGAGCATTGGGTTAAACATACTGTGTGCAAATCTCATCATAATGGTTCAGTTTGTTTCACGGGAACAGATCACCTGATATTAGTATAAGGAAAAACTAACGGACTTGAGGCAACTTTAAGTGTTTAAAATAATAATAAAAAACCATATTCAAGCTTATTGTTCTATTATAAACCTAGTAATGTGAGTGCTTACCTTCTGTTTTCACTTTCCCAAAGCTGTGCCTTTCTAAACTGAAAGACCCAGGAAGCCTCTGTTGCATTTCCAGGTCTGGAATCCAGTTACATTTCAGAGCATCCTTCAGGGTAGATTATAGACAAGTCTGGGAGGGCCTAACTTGTGACACAGAAACTTTGCCAGCTTTCATGGTTTTGTGTCAAACATATTTCGTGTACTGTGGGTCAAGAAGGAGGAGAACAGTGGGCACAGCACTGCTTCCTGAAAAATCTTCTCCTTGCTCCTTAGGGAGCATGACTCTTCAGCCAAGGGATCAGGGCACTGAAAGATGAAATGCAGGGTGCAGTCTTTGCCCGAAGCAGTAACTATGAATATTATTAGATAAAATAAGTCCTTGGAATAGGAGTGGAAATCCAAGCTTTCACTCTTTTCATGAAAATATTTAAACCTTCACAATGGATTGGAATTTAAAATCATCCTTGAACTCAGTGACCACTTCCTAGTATACCCTGCTTTAGCACACAGTATTTTGTAGCTCCTATTTCAAGAAGAAAAGTCATTTGCCTGAGAACTACCTTTGAAATACTCAGCTTTATGTTGCCATAGCTTCTTTGCAAAACTGCCTGTAGTGGTAAAAAGTCTATGCAAGGTCCCATGGATCAGTCAGTCTTACAACATTTTATTGACGGTGCAGGAGAGACACAAGAGTCATTTCAAAAGGCATTTGCTGTTTTAATAAAACAAAATATCCAAGTATGGAAAGTGCTATATGAAGGAGACAGCATCTTCCAGCTACACAGTAAAATGAAAATGAAATCTATATAACCATGATCAAAGGAAAAATACAATTCATTTATAGTTATAAAATAAAAAGAATAAAAAGTGCTTTCTAGGTTACGGTCTTCAGACCAGGATCAGGTTGAGAGAGGGAAGCTCATATGTCCAACACCTTTTAAAAATAAATAAAGATTACACAAAAATAAGAACTTTTAACACATCAGAATATTCTCAAGGTTGAATTAAAATACAGTTCACCTTTCAGCATTGTACAAAAGACACTGTTAAAATAAATGGTGCTAATTTAGTGCGAGGGTGAAATGACCTGATTGACAGCTGTGGGGAATTTTGTTCAGAAAACAGTACTAGAAAGGCAAATTTCCCTACGTTGTCATCATCAATTCACCTTACCTAGAAAGAGCTATCACGGAGGTAATTACTGCGTCAAACCTACTCGTATTTTTTATCTTTTTTTGGTCACATGGCTTCTGCCTCACTGGGTTTTAGATTGATACTGTCGAGCTCTTTGCATCTAGTCCAGCAAGCAGGCAACATATCACACTGGCCAGAATGCTCTGGGGAGTTGACAGCTCCCAGACCAAACCCTGGCACGATTGTTGCACTCAGTGCATCAGTGCGTGGCCAGAGGTGCAGCACAGCAGCAAAGCTGTGGACAGACATCCCGTGTCCATGCCGTGCCCATGCCGTGCCCATGACCATGACTGTGTCCATGCTCAGGCCCTGCCTGTGTCCTGGTTGTGCATGCAGCTGCTCAGACCTGCTCAGCCCTGCTCCAGGGCTGTGCTGGGGCAGGGCCTGGGCCAGGGATACCCAGGGCTGTCCCTTGTGGATGAGGTGCTGCTGCAAAAGAACCTGGACTGGATACTCTGAACCTGAGCCACAGTGTGAGTCACGGCACAGTACCCTGGGGTGATCCCTAAATTAGCCTCCTAAAAGATATGCTCCTGGTGCAAGCTGGAAGGCTGACTGTCCTGACTCCTCCACACCCCTTCAGCTACAGGTCCCGTTGGCTGGAATTAACTGCAGGTGCAAAAACACCATAGGAGCCAAATCCTGAAGAACTGGATGAGCGGTAAGGTTTGATTTAAATATTTCCTTTGAATTCGTACTGAGTGCAGGTGTCCAGGAGGAGTCTCTGTGAATACTGGCTGGAGCAGCTCCGTGCCCACCGCAGCTGATTCCAGACAACTCCAACTGACCCAGTGTGGCAGCCACACAGAAGGGCATGAAAGTGCCAAATGGAGATGGAGAACAAAAAGAGTCCGAAACAGAAGAGGCAAGGTCAGAGGAGCAGCAGGAGGAAGAAGAAGAGGAGGAGAAGGTTCTACCTGGCACCAGACAAGGCACCCACTTCAGCCCATGCAAATGGCCATTCCCAAAGGAGCTGCCTCCATGGAAAGCCCAAGCTGGAGCAGGGGAAAGATGTGAGAAGGAGAAAACCTCAGAGAGTAACACCTGTGTTTGTTCTGTGACCCCCCCTGGCCTGCCTGCACTGCTCATGTGGTGGAGTCTGGGAAGAACACGTGAAGCTGACCCTGGGAAAAGGAGGGGAAGTGTTGTTTTCAAGTTTGTATATATATTAGGTTTTTTTACTAGTACCTGCATCAGCAATTAAATATTTATTTTAATTGACAATAAATTACACAGTTTCTGTCTGTCCACAAAGGTAATTGATGTCCCTGTCCCTATCTGAACACAGGAACTGTCTTATTCTTCTTTCTCTTTCTTCCCCTCATCCCACTGAGTGAGGTAACTGAGCAGCTGGGTGGCATTTTGGCTGTCAGCCAAGGCTAACCCACCACACATATTTTGTTTTTTTTTTTAATGAAAATTACTCTAAAATACCTACTTCGGGGGTTTTTGTTGTTGTTGTTGTTGTTGTTTTTGCTTTGTGGCATTTGCAAATATTCAAATAATTCCGGCTAAAAGAAGACTACTCTTAGTTTGGGATGTTTTGCATTTGAATAAAAGCATTCCCAAAAAATTGACCCTGATGGATAAACGAGAAAGTTCTTCAAAGACATCAAGTAAAATTAAGTTACTGAAAATGTTTTGTTAAGCTTTGGATAAGCCCCTTGGGGAAATTTCTAAGCAGAGCTTCTGATGCTTCCATGTTCTCTACAGGTTAAAAGAAAATTTAGAATTGAAGTTAATGCTCTTTGAACCTAAAATCAATACGAACTCAGAATAACACAGCAGTGAAAAAGTGATTTTAATTCAAAACAGAAAGTGGAATGCATCCCTGGTCATTTTAGATTTAGAAAAATTAATTAACTTTGACACAAGTACAAGTGAGCTGGCTCATTGCATGTCTTTCGAAGTCCAAGACAATCTTCTTAACAATCTGCTTAGTATAATTGGAGTAAATGGAGAAATACATTTGAAAATGTCAGAATTGCAATCGATGTAATTGACCAGAAAGGGGTAACAGCTTTGTTACTCCCTTATGCAGCCAATGAAATGCTCTATTTTAATGAGACTATCCCCGAGAGGTTTAAATTTAAAATTATAAAAAAATACATGCAGCAGGCTGCAGAAGGTGAGATGGAATCTCATTCAGTTCCTGGAGTTCTCAATGCAGACAGAAGTTTTGATGATAGACTTTGAAAAAAATAAGGTTCTTGTCCCAGTGAGACATTAACTGATCTCAATTACCTTAGAGCTAATCAGTGTTAAGGATGCTGAAAGTTAATAGTTTTTGCTGGAGTACCATGGCTTATCTACATTTCCCTGATACTTGAAAAAAAAGTTTTTTGCATGTTCTTTGTACTGAAGATTAACCTTGTAAATATTCATGCTTACATGAGGAATGGAAATACAGGATACGAAGACACATGAAGAGCTCTGACAGTCATGTAGTGAGTTTCAATATAGATTGGAAGAAAACAGTTTCAAAGTGAAAAGTAAAGTTTAAAAATCCACAATTCCGTCATATATTTTTTTTTTACCAGAGTTTGCTTTTATTTTGAATAGCTCACATCAATAATTTCAGTTCTGGGAGCAACCCTTGTGCTCCAAGTAAATTTCTACTGTTAACTCTTAAGGTGGACTTCTTAATGTCATCTTTGTCATAAAGTGTATTGGATTCTTTGGCTGAAAATGTGCTACTTTTTTGACACTGAATGAGCAAAAACTCAAAAATGAAATTGTCCAGTACCACAGAAACAAAAATGGCTGTAATATGAATATCCTTTGGTTCTTTACATATGAGCTGTTTGTCAACATTTGGTGGTGTTCTAATTGTTGCTGTTCCTGTTAGAAGGTAATATTTATTATGATAATCATATTTATTTTACAAAAACACAGTAAACCCCAGTCTTTCTTCAACACAGAAATCTCACCACAGCTGACTTTGTCTTTGTTAGCTTGGGGTTTTTTTGGCTTCTTTAGGGGTAAATTTTCAGCAGCACAGTATCCAGAAAGATTTTTTTTCCTTGGGTTTATTCTGCTAGTGATCCTCAACTGTTTGTAGCTGCCTACATCTGCTGTGTCTGTGCACTCAGAGATGATCACTGGAAAGAGAACTGCTTTATTTGTGTATCACAGCTGGAGGACAGTCTGTACGTCCACAACCTCAGTGAGATTTCATCCGATTGTCAGACTGACAGAGAAAACACTGAGAAGTGGAACAAAATTCATTTCAATGTCTATTTTGCCTGTATGGAGAATATGATCAAACACAAACATAATTCTCCCCTAAAGCCCAGATATTAATGAAATTAGGACACAGTGTATGAGTAAAGACAATGAAATAGGTACACTGATCAGATACTGAGGCGTCTGAGCGTTTTTCCTGTGTAATAGATATGGGAACAAATTTTGAAGGCTTTATTCAGTGCTTAGCTGAAACAGTGAAAGCCATGAACTGCTTCTCTGGAAAGGAAGCAAAGCAAAATCCACAAAAGCCTCACACAAGGGTGTCCCCTCACACCAGTTTGCACAGATGGCAACCTACAGGTGTTTAGGTGTGCACAGAAGCAAAAAGATGGGTTGGGTAGAGAACACCTTTGTGGAGACATTTCACCTTGCACTGAAATTTCTTAGAACTGAAAACAAAAATGCCTTAATTTGTTCCCCTCCTGCCTTGTTATCCTTCCATAGCTATCTTCATACTGAAAGATAATAGTGGGATCCCTTCCCTTCCCTTCCCTTCCCTTCCCTTCCCTTCCCTTCTAAAAACTTTTCAGAATTTTGAAACATTTTCAGTTTCAATGTCATCCACCTCTTCTTTGATCCCACAAGATCACTTTATCAGTCTCACTGTTCAATCCTTCTCCCCAAGTCTGTGTCAGCATCAGAGACTTTCCTGAACTTTGTACAAATTTAGAAAGCTCTTGAAGACTGTAAAGGTATGAAAAACTAAAAAGGTATGGATACAAGGAATTAAAGTTTAAAATAGGATTTCTGAAGTGGAGGTCTGCTAAATTAGTGGTCTTTGATCAGTTATTAACCTCAGTTCAAGAAGAAAATTCATAAAGTTTTGAAATACTGAGAACAAGAAATGAATGTTTGAAATATACTCAGCTGCTAAAACTTTTAAAAGTATAATCCACAGAATAATTTAGAGCATGCCCAATGTCCCTAGTGACAGTGATGACATTTTAATCTTTGACAAATTTAAGAAAGTACGCCGGCAAACTTTTGGGATATTTGACTGACTGCCTGACAGCTATTAATCTAACATTTCACAATGCCAACCGAAATTGAATGAAATAATGCTTAGATCTTTTTCCCTAAGAAATTTTAGCAAGATAGACATAAAAACTAACAGAAAGGAGAACCACAAAGAAGCTCAACATTTGTATTGCAAAATTTCTTTCCGTAGAGACCGACATTCTGTGGAAAAGGTACCTTAACACCATTTCTCATCTGATGAGCTGAGGTGGAGCCTCCTTATCCTAAGCCAGGAAAATCACCAAAGTGTGATTTCCTATTTTAAATCTGTCTCCTTGTGTACCTTATCCCACAGCTGAACCTGCTAGAGACTTCAATTCATGATCACTTATATGTTTTACCAGAATTTTTCCCACTGGCTGCAGGATATAAATTACTGTCTGCCTCCTGGTTCAGTCTAAGTAAAATATCGTGTGTGAACAGCGATGGTTAATGGCGACCAGATGTCAAGATCTCAAACTCTGACATCTTTCTTAAGAAAATGTTTGAATACTGGCTGACTCTAACATCATTTCCCTCTGTAACTTTGGGCAAAACACTTGTGGCAAAAACCCCACCATAAAATCCAAACAAACAAACAAAATTCCCCAGTGCATTAATTTTATCTGTCCAGTTAAGACAATCTAGAGTTTGAATTTTCAAAACTTCTAAAGTCCTCATGGAAGCTCGAGGGAAAAGTAAACCTTCTGTACTTTTTATAATCATGCCATAAATCCTTGAATTTGGTGACTGGCCATCTTAGGTGGAAAAATCAATTGTTGAAGACACAGGAAGACGGCCATGTAGTATCCAAAGAAAATTTTGCTCAGATTCAAACAATCCAGATACATATTTTATACTGATTTTGTCCCCATCTTACAGGAAAAAAACCCAGAAAGGAAGTGGGCAGAAGGAAACTAGGCATATGAGTAAAGGGCAGCTCAGGCTTCTCCAAGATAAGTATTGTTCAGATGAACAGACTTGAGACCCTACAGAAGTGTTCACTTCGACAGACAAACACAGAGTTGCTCACCTGAAGGAATCAGCCAGACTTGAGAGTTAATGTTTTCCTGCAACCTGTTTGAAGTGATTCTCTTTGGAAATAGTTCCCAGGAAAAGAAAGTTCATTCATCTAGAGAAAAAATTGCCCCCAAGGAAGGGACAATCCCTCAGTTTTCAAGCAAAAAGTGTATTTGGGCTGCACAGAGAGAACTACATAAGCCAATTTTACCACTGTGCCAACTTTGAGACAGACATTTCACAAAGGAAAGCAGGCCTGCCTAGGGCCTGAGACAGAGTCTGTCCTGCAGAGAGAGGTAACAAAGTGCATTTAGGTGTGACTCTGTATGGTAGATGTTCGTGGTGGATAGTGTGTGCCACTAAAATCAGCATGGTATTTCCATGTCTTCTATACCTCTCCTTTTCACCTCTGCATTTTTAAATGAAGACAAGCATCTCTGAATGCATAGGTGAACTTAAGAATTGTTTGCCACTTAACAAAAGATCTATGAAAACTCCTGAGCCCAAGCCTCTGATCTTGATTCCAAGAAATAAGTGGCATCATTATTATGTACTGTCACTCATCATAAGCCGTGAGAATGCTTTTAGCTGAAAATAGTAGCTTGCCTTTTTTGCATAGTGAAGGACCACTAGTATTTCTTATTTGTTTTGTATTGATTTACACGTACAAAGCTCTTCTATATCCTTAATAGAAACAATTATATCCTATTAAGATATTTTAATCCTGGAACCAAAATGTTACCAGTTCAAATCATTTATACTAAAATCTATATAACTGCTCCGAGTTTTTTTATTTTCTAAAAGTCTAATTTTGTCCTTCTCAATACATGTGTTGACACTATTATTTATAGTTAAATTAAAATTTCTAATAATCAAAAGCCAGTGATCATAGCAAAGCTTGCTGTTAAAAGTTGCCTAGCCTGCTAGAATTGTGATCTGTTATGTTCGTCAAGCAATGGAATAATGTCATCATTAGGAAGCTCTTTCCCATATAATTCATTAATTATTTAAGCACTATGGGATTGTTATTGAAGACCTTTTACAGTGCCATGTGCAACATAAAGATACTACTATTAAAATAATTTAAGTAAAAAGTAACTCTCACCCTGAAACCAATTTTTCAAGAGGATTTAGTAAATAAAAGATTATTCAGGAACAAAAAGTCATTTTAGAGTTGCTCAGGTTTGGCTATTTTCCCCAAACATTGAGTCTCGTTTGCAAAGACATATTTATTGTCAGCCAGTGAAATCTGTAATAAAGAGATTTAGAAGAATCAACAAGACAAAAATGCAAAACCTTACAAATAAGCCATCCCATTTCCAGCCACAGAAGATTCAGAAAACTAAGCTGTTGCCCTCTCAGGTGTCGGAAACATAGGGAATATTGGTTGCAAGGTGTTAAACATCATCTGCACTGAAAGCCACAGATTGGAAGGAATCCTTAAAACTGAAAGGAGGAGACTGCCATTAGGAAAAGAGTAGAGGTTTGAAGAACTGACAATTCCAGAATAATATCTATGGTTTCTTCTGCTGAAAGAAACAGTTCCTTTTTGAAGAATATCACAAAGTTACGTACCATTCAGTTAAAGTAGTACAGAAAGTATCAAAATATGTGATAAAATACCTAAGAAAGGAGGCAATTTTCAGAACACAAACAACTCTGACCACCTCCAATATAGTACTTTTGCTGTGCTTTTGATCCCACAAATATCACATGTGCTTTGTGAATGACCCAAAGCAAAGGGTGTGACTTGAAGTTCATCATTTTGAGGCCAAAATGATGGAAAGTTGTGTAAGCAGTGGCTGGAGAGTCAATGCTTTGACCGGGAGGTTCTGGTCAATAATGGTCTAATCAGCAACCTGACTAACTCTGCAGTTAATTAAGAAAGCTAAAATTCATTAGATGTATTATATTTCAGTTTTTTATTCCAATACCTTCTTCACATAGAAAACATGAATAGATTTTGGGAGAAACATCATACAACTGCATTTGTGCCGAAGGACATGATAGAGACCAAACGGATCCCTTTGGGTTGAGACTTCAAAGTAGTTCCTGAAAGAAATGTACTCCAACTGAGTCTAAATATAGAATTGTAGCTCTGACCTTTAGATGTGAATTTCTATGCTTTTATTTTACACTTAACATCCTTGCAAGGGTAGAGCAGGTGGGATATGTTTCAGGGATCAAAAATACGAAAAAAGTTGGTATCTGGCAATCAAAACGAGAAGCCAATCAATCCAACAGAAAGTTAAAATTAAATAATGGTGACCAGAAAACATACAGGATTATAGCCAAGGGATATGTGTGCATGACATGATCAGGGGATGGTAGATAGCCCAGGATAATAGGTTTATGTCTTGCCAGCAAGTTGCTTTCAGGTTATATGAAATTCCCACATGATTCTGATGGAAGTATTGTCCCACCTGATTTTCAAGGTTCTCCTGGATGAGATAAAGGTAAAACTATAGTCTGTGGAGAAGGAATAAAAAACTGATAACCATTGTTACTGTGATTTTTACTAGCCAGTGTTTTCTCTTAAGCAGGAGAAACTAAAATTAGGGTTATTGATACTGAGGTCATAGGCCTCTCATTTGAAATCTGTCTTGTTACAGGCCTTATAATAATAACCCATGGACCAAAAGAAATGCCAGTTTCATGGGAAATTGAGTAATTGTAATCACTTAGTTTTTTTAAAGAGCTTTTGCTATCATTTACGTAGGAACTCTATATAGAGCCACTATTTTGTAAATGGCTCTATGCAAGGAAATGCACATGCAGCTGACCAGGGAGAAGATGTAAGGATTAATTTATTTGAGTTACAGAACTGAGGGAAAAAAGCTCCTAATTCTCACATCCTCACAGCTGCCTCTTCTCACACTATTTTAAAAGATAAGTTGAAATACGGTTACAAGAAGTGTTTCCATGAAGTCAAATAAAAAGCTACTCAGGCTTTCATCCAGTGTGAAGACTTCATAAGCACAATTTTAAAAAACAAACTAGTAGTTTTAAACATGTCAAGTGATTACTTGTTTTTGTAGAGATTTTACAGACTTCACAGGAGATGCAGATTTGCTCTAGTGCTGCTTTTTTGTTCAGAGTGAAGGAATTTCAGACTAATCTCTTAATATAGAAACTCTCTAGAAATTGCTTTATATCAGTTTTGTTCCCCTTGTCTGTTAAGTGCAAACAAATATCCAGCTCTGTTATTCTCCTGTGATTTCAGTTGTGTTCTTTGAAATGACGTGCCAACACTGTGAGTGACATATCCATCCTCTGGTAATTTGTCATTGATAGATTATTCTTTAATTAAAGTTTCAAGATAGATTTTCTTGTGCTTGGGAAAAGCAGCTTTACAGTTTTATCTGGAGGCATAAGGTAACAGCGCAGATCTATAAGTAGATGTCATTTACAGAAAGATATATAAATACCTATTTTTATATATTGCATACACATAAATATTTCTAATACCTTTATCTTTGTTTAATACACAGAGAGTAATT
Organism: Ifrita kowaldi; assembly: GCA_013398055.1. Taxonomy (NCBI): domain Eukaryota; kingdom Metazoa; phylum Chordata; class Aves; order Passeriformes; family Cinclosomatidae; genus Ifrita; species Ifrita kowaldi. The sequence goes on from VZRS01001824.1 coordinate 974,867, forward strand.
CGAACCCCCAAATTTAACCACTTTCCTAGACTAAAAACACTGGTGCAAATCAATATATGTTTCAGTTGACTGGTGTTGGTGCATGTCTGTTCAACATACTGCTATCTGATCCCATGACTTGTAATGTTAATAACAAAATCAATCAAGTGCCACAAAAGTGAATTGAAAGACTGCTACAGCCAAATTTGAAAATAGAATTAAGAACCACAAAACTGATTAACACTGCATAACCTTGAGACCACTTGAACTCCACAAAGGCTGTAATTTTTTATGTAGAGAGAGACTCATCTAAGTATTTTTAGAGTATGACAGGGTCAAGCTCATCACAAAATAAGGTGGAAAACACACTTGTTTAAAAGATGGATGCAGCAAGAGGTATAAGGCCATGATTTACATCTGCCTAACATAAAAGAATTTGAACTCATCTTTCTCAAAACAAGCATGCAAACAAACAAGCCTCCAAAACTGACAAAGAAATAAATAAAAAATAGTAAAACAAAGGGAGGGATACAGCTATTTTTCAAAATAAGGGGCTAGGTGACCCAAGAACTGAGAACATGTTGACTACATTGAGTTCTGCATTTCCCCAGCCATTCCAGCCAGCCACTTCTTAACAAAGGAACATTTTTCCAGTGAATTCATTTCTAAGTAGCAGCTAGTTTTCTTTCTGTTTTTTTTTTCCTTGCCTGTCACAAGGTGATGAGTTGGGAGTGAAAGAACTGGCAGATTTTCTCTTCACAGACAGGTGTGATTTAGGGGTATTATTTCTATTTTCAGTATACTGTGAATCACAGAGATTTGGAGTGCAAGGCTTGCACAAAATGTAATGAGTCAAAGCCTTAATAAATATTTACATCTCTAGTGCAAAACTAAATAAACTGTAGGTCCAGAGTACTGTAACCTTTCATTAAAAAAAATGTAAACTAGCCCCCACAGGACATGTCAGCTTCTCATACATCATACGAAATCCAACACAAACATCCAGGAGCAGTAGTATGCTTTGCAGCATTTATTAAAGTTGCTCCTTTATCCACCCTCCTTATGATTCTTCTAATAATGTATTATGAGGCAGAAGATTATTGGGTTTGTGTTGGCTTTTTTAATGAAAAAGTCACAAAATACGTGCCATGGCGACATGAGAAAATTACATAGTTGTTAGGAGAGAGTATGGAACCTATAATGCAACACAACATAATTGGTGTGCAAGTTACTTTCCTTACTGATTTCTGTCAAAATCCTAATTCATGTCTTGTTTCTTTCCAGCTTCCTTCGGCAATTTTATACTGCATAGAAAATGTTCCATTTGTCAAGGGTTAATAAATAACTAGTGGTTAAGAAACAACTATAGCATGCTTGTAGTTATCAATAAGTGATTATTTAACATTTAATAATGAACTATTTATTAAAGCATATGTTCATCTTTTCCTAACATTTTAATTAAAGTCTGATTTAGAAATAATCCCCAAGAAATTACCTATTCCCATTTATGAGGTAGTTTTAACTCTCTAAGGTGTTTATGATTTCTAGAATGCTGCAACATTGCTCACTCTGTTTTGGATATCAAAATACATTAAACCCATATTCTTTTGTATTTTTTTCCAGGTTTCCTTTGTCTGCTCACACTCCTCTTTTTCACCGTCCTTTTCTGAACATTCATTGTGCTTCTTCAGCCAAGGACTCCAGTTTAATTTATACTGGCCACCTTATCCACAAGTCATTCCATTCTGGTGAGACAATACCTTTTTGCTGGAGACAGAAAGAAAACATTAAAATGGGGGTCGGGTGGGGGGGGATGGGGTGGTGGTAAACGAAGAAAATTAAAAATGTGTTTTATATTATTGGACTGTTGCCAGCAGCACAAAATAGCTCATAACCTGGCCTGGTAGCAGTCTGAGAAGGGTAAGTAAGCTTCAAGCACAGTTTTAACGTTAGAAACAGGCATGAAGACAAATTTATATTCATAAAACATACAAGATCATGCTCAAGATGTTTTAAATCTTCTTCTTTAACCAGGGAACAGCAATGCTTAAGTTACCCTTTTCTTCATGAAATGTATAATGGTGCTCTTTTAAGACATGCTGCATTGTAATTACTGCTTTGCTACTGCAGTGTACTTCAGGGAATTGTAACTCACTGAACAAAGGTATCTTGCTTTTAGTTGCTGAACAGGCAATTAGCTTTCCCCAAAATGGCATTTTCATATCCCAGCAGCCCCATGAAGCAAGAAAAAAAGTCTATACATCATATCTTGAGCTCTCTCCTGTTTCATAGACTCTGAGGTTCCTTTCACACGTGCTGCTGATCTGCGTTTGTCAGTGAAAAATCAGAATAACAAAGCAATATTCCACTCCCTCTTGTCACTTGTCATATCTTTCCACCAAAGAAAATTTGCACTGATCAGCTGTAGCAATTTGGGAGTATTCAGCACAGAGGCTGTCTCCTCTTTCCTATCTTTTACAAGGAAGGTCCCGGGTTGTGTGTGCCTGGGGAGAATTTATCCTAAGTCCTAGCCTTTGATCCTGCAGGTCCCCAAACTTTCATAGTTTTGAGGGAAGCTTCCTCCATAAGAATTACTCCTACAAGGGTTTCCTGCAAAACATCAGTGGAGTTTTAGCCCCAAGAAAAAAGAACATTGTAGACTTATCACTCCTGAATAAAGCTGAAACTTAGAAAGCTTTATTCTGAGCAAGTAATGGTTAATTCTAGGGGAAAACATTACAAGAACAAAAATTCTGCAAAAAAATCCCCAAACCCCATCATCAACCACCTTTCCTTGCTGTCTCCTAAGATTTCTTGATGGTATGTCTTGGGAGAGAAAAAACTCCTCCACACCTGAATTCTAGCTTTTAAAGCTTCATTTTAAAGCTCTAAAATGAATGTAGTTTTTTGGTGGCATAGCGTTCTTCACCCCATCGGCTTTGCTTCAGGAGCATCTATGTATTCCTTTCCTTTTGTCTATGGTAAAACTTCCTCTCCTATCCTTCCTTTCTGAGCATCCTTTTCTTCACTTTTTCATGAGATGGCAGTTTTAGATTTATTCTAGGTATGTAAAAGTACTAATCATCCTTCCTTGTTCTTCAGGATTGGTATCCAAGACACATAATGCCGTTGCAGCAAAGAGGATCCCTCATTTTTCTGACGGGTTTACAGTCCCATGGCATTCCTGAGTCTCACATTCTTCATGTTTATAGTGACTTTCATACCGAGTGCAGTCTCTTCCAGAACTCTCACTATGGAAGGAATAGGATCATCCCCTACATGTGACCTCAGGACTGTCCTGACTTGCCTGCACTGTGGACAAGGATTCCTAGGAATTTAGGGTCAACTTTGCCTCATTGACCTTAAGCTGCAGCCTTTTGATAGGAGGAAAAAAAAACCACAAAGCTTTGTACTGTGGAGTATTTCGGATGTCTTAAATAAGTGTTCTTCCTGTTGTAAGAGAGTATTTTTTTTGAGGATTATCAATCACTGCAGCAACCTCCCCAGGGGTGTGGTGGACTACCCATCACTGAAGGTCTTCAAGCTGTGGTTGGACAGGACTGAATAATCTGATCTAGGCTCCCTTTCCTACGAAAGATTGCACAAGTGGATCTTTCAAGGTCCTTCCCAACTGGGGCTTTTCTATGATTCCATGATTGCACAGAATTCTGTGAGTAGCAGGTCTCTATGAGCTTGAAAAGGGAGAGGTTTTAAGGATTTTGCTTTCCAGTTTGGAACATCCACAGCTGTGCACTAGGAGAGGAAATCTATAACAGCTATCATATTACCTAAATTGTACAAACAGAATATTAAAGTGCTCATCCTCACAGAATAGACATCTTGACCATGTTTATATTCAAAAATTAATTTTTTAGTCTCTCAGCTAACCTTTTTCAGTTCAACAGGTGAGCTAGTCCCCTTTTATTATCCTAATGCCATTTAACTTTTTTTCATTCTTTTTGATCTTTAATATTCCCTATGGGACATTCTTGCACACATGCTTGTATTTTAAATCCAATGTAATCCATTAGGCCTCATATTTATTCAATTAGTCTCCAACTTGATACATCAGAATACCTGTTATTCTCACTCTCTGCAAAGCCAGATGTGTATGACAGATCATTCCCCATCAGTGACACAGACCCAACTGAAGCAACTCCTACAACTGCCCCACAAATTCATACCAGCATAATTACTCAAGGCAAATGAAGAAGCATTTTTTGAGATTAGCTTCCTGAATTAACAGGGAAAAAGAAAGATATATATTTTTTTTAATATGGATTATTCCAGGGAATATTTCAGGGGGAAATTGTGATCATGTCTAGCAAAAATAATCATGCCACATTGACAGAAATCTACTCTGTGTGGCTATTACAGTGCGCTGCCCCAAATTTCCAGGAGGCTGGGATGACAGCAGGCAATTGCCATCAAGTAAGCAGCCACTCCTCTTAGACTCTCTGCAAAGTGCTGATGTGTCCACAGACTTGATGAACAAACAACTTGCTTTCTGTACAGCTCAAACAAGCTGTGTCAACAAGACAGAATTTGAATTATTACATGCTGTTGTTACATCTATAGAAGCAGGAGAAGGGAGTAGATGCAGAAGAAGGGAGTAGATGATTATGACACAGTGCTTGTGGTTAGGGAGGGAGTAATAGTAGCTCTTCAGCATTAGTTGTTGATGGAAAACATCTGCTTCCTTTCCCATCTCCATGAAACAGGCACTTGGGAAATGTTGCCGGATGGTATCTCTCTGATCTGGGTCATTCCTATGCTTGGAAGTCTTATGCAACGTTTGGATCCAGCGAGAAATCATTAAATATCAGAATGGAAAGCAGATAAGGGATCTGCTGCCTGCATTCCTACATCGTGCCTGACGTGTGGCATATGGCCTCTAAGTGGATGAAAAGTGATGCCAGCCCCTGCTGCTGCAGCAGGCAGCACAAGAGGCCCTTTATTCTTCCCTGGGGCAGGAGTGGGGGAAATCCAGATTCCCAGACTGGTTCCGTCAGAACCCACCGCAGCCCAAGCTGGTACTGTTCAGCTGCAGCACAGTGAGCTCAGAGGTTAACTAGCCCTACATCATGAGTGGGAGGGGAATGTTACACACGTTGCTGGGCAGGGGCTTTATTTTCTACTGATTAAAAAAGTCCCTTTTTTTTTACCAGGCACTTTCTTTCTTTTCAGGACTGAAGTTCATTCATGTTCTTCAAGGTAAACCACACAATGTGTATCACCATGCAAAAAATGTAAGGAATGTGATACAGAGGAGTGACGGTTTTGCTTAGCCACCATTTTTTCAAATTTTGTTACCAGCACATTTAATCCACCATACAAAAAAATAAACGATCCAAGTTGTGAAATAATGACTGAAAGAGAATAAGGATATTAGAGGAGAGGCAATTTTTCATTTTGAATTCAAATTTGACCAAAAGGGTGGCAGGATTGATTTCATGGTCGCATGAAGCAGTGCCTACAAAGGAAGAAATGGGGGTTTTCCATATAAAGAATGTCTGATTGCAGAAATTGTGAATACAGAATTCAGTGTATTAATCATTCAGAGTCTGAAGGGAGCTATATTTGTATATATAAACTATATATGAACATACACATATAGAGACAGTATATACTCTTACAGATAGGAACATTACTGAGCCTTACAGATAAGCATGAAGGAAGATAAGCCTTTCTTTTATATTCCTTAATGATACACATACAGGAACCTTTTTTTTTTTTTTTTTTTTTTATTGTGTGAGTTTGTATGTAATTAGTAGATAAGTGAGGTGAGGGAGATAAGAGTTTTATTTCAAGGTGCCTTTATTTTATGTGTGTAGAAAGTATCAGTGTTAAAATGCCTGTATATAATTAAGCATTTTATTCACACTGTGTGTATGTCAGATTGGTTACTGCAATTGTGTTCAAGTCTCAGAGCAACTTGGTTTAAAACCTATAAGGACTGTAGTAAAATAAAGCAGGAAAGCAAGTCTTAAAAGTTTCCCCACATATTGGTGGACTATGATAGAGCATCTCTTCACAGCTAAAGCATCCAACCATTATGCTTCATAAATCCAAATCTGTATTACTCACATTTATTTACAATATTTTGGGAGAAACCTGGCACCCTACCAGAAATACAGTTTAAAAAGCAATAAATGTCAGAGAAAAAAAATCCCTTCTGTCATCAAGTGATAAAAGACGGAGTTTGCTAAATATATGGTGATGAATTAAAATATTACTAGTGAGACAGAGCCTATACATAATCTTGGAAGAGAAATTCTGGAGATGAAGAGATACTGTAGTACAAGCTAGCTGTTCTGTAAATAACAAAATAAAGTACTACAATGAGCCATCTGCTTGCTCTTAATGGAGACAATTGGAAATTTGAATACTGCATTTATTTATTTACTTTAAAAGGGCATGATTTCTTTCATTTATCTTTAAGCATTTAGGAATATTTATTTAAATGTCTAGGGAAAATATCAGAGGGAGATGGATTTGAAGTAGCAGGTTCTAAGTCTTATTCTGTTCCTTGGTCTGTGGCAAATCAATTTAAAAACACTGATTTGGCTTCTCTCACACACAGGATGGGATAGCAAAGCCAAGAAATTGTTCCCCTAAATACAGGCTCATCTCTCCTGATTCAGTGGGACCGTTGCTCACTTCTATTTTTCACTAAAGTCTAAATACACAACAGCATTTTGGGGGAAAAACCCCAAGAAAACTAAAAAGCTCAAAGAGGGGATTTCCAAAAATTCCTAAACTCTATTCCTGAAGTATTGCTAGTGGAAAAGCAACTAAGAGCAAAACTGCACTGACTGCTTGCATCCCACCGTAAAAAGGTTTGATGATGTGTGGAAGGGAATGCTTTTGCCCAACAGCATAACAACAGAACATTTATCCATGATCTAGGACATTTGGATTAAGTGTTCTCCACCCACCTATTTGAATACTTTTCCACCATTTAAATACGTTTTTCCTCTGTGACACAAAGGTGCCAGCATGCCATTACTCTAGTTATAGTTACCCACCATTTTAGAATACATAAACCCCAGGCCCTGTACCTTGTCTTTGAAAGCTAAGGGACAAAATCAGAAAAATGTGTACAACTACAGTCAGCAGCCAGTCACAAGACCTCCTCCTGAACATGTTGGCAACCTCAACCAACACGGCTGGCAGATTTTACAAACCCTGTTTTGATGTGGCCTGGCTCAGGAGACTGCATGTGAGGCAGTTCCACTGCTGAAATTTTTCAGAGTGCGTGAAATAATTGAGTCCTCACAAGACAGAAGAAAAGATCATTAGAAAAGTGTGGAGAAATGGTAAAGAAGTAGTCAAGACTGATATTCCAGTGTGTGCTAAAACACAGTAGCAAACATTTGAAGGAATGCTTTATTGCCCAATAGGTTAGATACACATGTGATGATGCTGAAACACATTTTCCTTTATTTCCTGCATTCAGAACAAATGTTTTCATTGTTAGATTGACAGGGAAAGCCATCTCTTCATCTGTGTTTTATCAGAAAGGGGTGGATTTAAACACTCAATACTGAGGCCATTGATGAACATTTCAGTTTCTAAGCTTCAACCCTGTGCCATATAAAAGGCAAATGAAGGAATTATGCAGGACAAAATAATTGTTAATTTGTTAGCCTAAGATGGCAGGAGTATGAACTCTTACTGCGGTATGCCCAATATTATTGCTTCCAATGAATAAAAGGACTTACTGCCCTAAGAACCTACAAAACCATGAACATTTTCCAGCTCTTTTCTTATGTAAACAGTTTCTGCTGCCATCACAAAGATATTATTGGTGGACAAAGGGAAAAAATCTGTGTGGTAATGAATGTCAAGCTGGCTTTCATAAGCTATCACACTCCATTAAGATGAAGGATACGCTGCAAAAATACACACCCCCACAAGGTAATATAAATGTCCATAGCCAACAGGATCAAAAATTTGGCAGCTTTTGAACTGATATTTCTGATACCACAGACAAGGCTGCTTTGACAGGCATTGCCAAAGCCCTGTCTCGTGGCAAGGGCAATAGGACAAGGAACTGGGACTTTTTTTCAGACATGAAAAAGCCATTTCATTTCCCTGGAGGTGTTGCAGAAAGCTGTTAGAGAACACTGGTTGCTTTAGCACACTGGAGCCCTGAAGGATAATCCAAAAAGCAGACACAGGTTTGGAAAAATATCCTAGACTGCATAATTTCATCAAGGTAACCATCAGAGAGCTACTTGAAAAGTCAAAATGGAAAATGATGGCTTTTACCTTATGAAGTGATTCAACATCTCTAGTGTTGATAGGAGCAGGGTTGGGTGGACAGAGGAAGTTATAAAAGTCAACTCTAAATCATATATGTAAATCTTTAAAAGAAAATATTATGTAAAAGTTTGGGTGGAAAAACATTACTGTTAGAGAAGTTTTCCCAGCATCTTAATGCCAAAAAATTCTAGCCCTTTTTTTAACAAGGAAGTAACATTCAAAGCGTGGAAAAAAAATATTTGGATTTATGACTGTTGATGTTTATTCTTCTTTTCTTCTGACAGATCATTAACTTATAGCACAACACATTTCTGAGTCTGCCTTGGTCTACAAAGATACAAAGCCCATGGGAATATTTGAAAAGAGTTCTTTCAAACTCTGATGGGCTATTGTCTTTACTTTCTTCATTTCCTTAAATACTCCAAAAAACTGCGGCATTATTGTCCCTTTTTTCCCCAGCAGTGTAAGAGAGAGTCCAGTCAGAACTGAATGTGAGGGAAAGGGCTTGTGACACCAAGTTCAGCGAGTTGCTATGCCTTCGAATGGGAGCATCTCACAGTGGGATATCAGAACACTCTAAATATTAAATTAGCACCACTGAAAGACAGCTATGCATTGCTAGGGGTGTTTTCAAAGAGAAAAACACTTTTCTCATCCTTCCTTTTTCATCTGTATAGCAAGACTTCCATCAGGAAGAATTCTTTCATTTTATTGTGCTTCACTATGCAATGTTCAAATATAAAAAGTTTTTATGGGTTTATCAAAAATCTTCAGGTTATACTCCAAATAAAAAAAAACCAAAAACAACTAAACAGAACCAAAAAACCCCACACACCTCTCTTTAAAGTACATAAATATAAATACATATAGATGCTCATGTATACTGAAGGCCTTCCAGTCGCAGAAGTGTAGCTGAGATGATTATTTTTTTAACTCCGTTTGCTTGGCATCAGTTATGTAGACTTTCAATGTTGTCTTCACAGAGGAAGATTTGGGTTTGTTTGCTTCTTTAAATTGAAAAATCCATTTCTGTTTTCCTTCTGGGAAAGATGGCTGGAGAGCATGAATCTTTGAGCAGAGATAAATTATAGGAGAAGTAATAAAAACAAACAAAATAGTAAATTGTGTAGAGTATACATCAACACTTCTTTTCACCTTTTCTCCTCACATAGAGAAGGCACAGCTAGTGAAAAAGGAATTGAAATAGGGAAATTATTGGTATGGTTAGAAAAGATGACTAAGCCTTTTTCCTATACAGGAAAATATTTTATTAGTATTCTTATACTATTCCTATTCTTATTTCAGGTTTTTTTGCTCCATTCTCTGCAGCAATTGCTTCTGGACACTTTGCCATAAACCAGTTGGTTTGCACCAACTTTTTTTTTCTGTTGGTCTGCTCTAAATAAGTTGATCTAAGTTTTGTTCCTGTGAGGTCACACGTACAAAATTTTCTCTTGAATTTACTTAAATTTTCCTCTGCCCCCCCTGAGCGGGCCTATATTCTTTTAGGCAGCTCCTATGGTCCAGTTAATGTCATACATTGAGATCATTTTAAGTGTTCAGATAAAGTCACACTTACGCATTATCAGAGACTCATTGCATTTTGTCACATCTTTGGCAGAACTTGAAAAAATACTAAATTATTATGAGAAAGCTTTTGCTTTATGTGGTCTGAAGGTCGATAGCAAATTTAAAAAAAGACAGAGTATGCCTGTGCTGGAGTTGTAATTTAATGTATTGCTAACATCTGCTTCCTTTGCATGACTGGGCACACTCACGCTTTTATTTGTTCTCTATTACCAAAATTTTCAGTTCTTTGTATGAACTATGTGTTACTGTCACATTTAATATAGAAATCCTGCATGAAAGAGCTCTCACACATGTAAGTTTAATGCTCCCAGCTCCAATTCCTTCCTCTGAAGGGACGTGAACTCACTTCTCTCGCCTTGCAGGTAAAGGTTTGAATCAGTATACGACAGGCTTATGCGAGAGCAGATGCTCTCACGCCCCCTTATTGTGATTGTCCCATTTTAATGTTAAATATAATATTAATATTCCATATTCAGTAGAGCAGAAGGAGAGGGTGAACAAGCCCCTGAACAGAAACCTGACCCAGTATGTTCGCTCTTAGGGCCTAGAAAAAAAAGAATACACTGTTACTCGTCCTGTTAGAATCCACACTTAAAGTTGAAATGCTTAAACTTGGGCAGGCATTTCAAGAGGGACCTAGACTTCTTAGCAAACACTGTCATAACGAGGCACCAGGCGTGCTTACAGCTCTCCATCTCTGGTCCACACCACACAGAACTGCTTCACCAGGAAGGATGAAGACTGAAGGGTACCATAAAGACCAGGATTTAAAGTCTTATGTGGAGTAATTAATTTAAAATGTCGAAGAAGAAAGGTAAGATTCAAACATCTAAACCTTTTACTAGTGGAAGCATATGCTAATGGCTAATCCACAGAGGAAATGAGGGTCAGAATAGGAGGAGATTTATTTCTTCTTGCTTTGAGCAAACAGAATATAGAAGTATCTTCTAAGGATGAGTCTCAGCTGGTGAGAGAAGTGAGGACAACTCAGAGTTTCAATGTCAGTGGGCTTTAAATTGGGCTAAGCAGCAGGCTCAGAGCCCTTGAGTAGAACCCCACAACAATTAGTGACCTCCTGCTACTAAGGATGCAGCTGAGTGGGGGTCACTTGACTATCTAAACTTCACATTAAATAACGATAGGTCTAAGCACTTAAGATGAGCAAAGGCCGGCTGGCAAAGACACACAAAACCATGCTTGTGTCACCATGCTTCAAGTTGGGCCAGCACAATGTTCTGGGCTCTCAGCTGCAGCCCTGCTCCTGGCTGGTCCCACTGCCCACAGGGTGATTGAGTGCCAGCTGTTCTCCAGCAGCACGGATATGCAATTCCCAGCTTGGTGTCAGCTCCAGCTCTATCTCAGCAGACTTCAGAAGGCCTGGAGAGGTTTTAAGGATCTGGTCCAAGCCACGAGAAAGTGGAGATTGGTCACGATACTTCAGTCTGAAATTGCAGGTGAGAAAAAAAAGTGACTTCGCCATCTCAAAAGCTCAAAAGTTGTTGAAAATCTGAACAGAAACTGTAGTTGTGAGTTCAAATCACAAAAATAATTGTGTCAAATAAAAAAAGACACAAACCTTGTGATCTCCCACAGTTGCTTTATTTGTCAGTTTGTGACTAAGCTTTCCAGCATCAAAAATGCAGGCTGTACCCTGCAGATGAGCCAGTTGATTTGGAGGTCAACATTAAGTCAACCATCAGCCTTTCAAAGGCTTCTTCACTAACCTCTTTAGACCGTCTGCAGCCTTAACTTGTGTACAAAACAAGTGATCAGCATAGCAACAAATCCTTAAGTAAATGGAGGAGTAGCACCGTACATTTAATATATGTCTAGACAATAGCCATAGTGTTAGTTTCTGAATTACAGCATAACAAACAGGGGCATATACAGGTTAATTAGTAATAAAGTTGAACTATTAAAGTGGATCTCAGTTAATTCATTGGTTTTCAAAGTATTTCAGGCTAGATGGATTCTAGCCAAGGCTCCAAGCTTATGAAACAGTGATTCATGGCTAATAAGGGCAAATGCCCTAGAGATACGAATATTTGTTACCCCAACACGCTGACCTTTTCCCAAAGAGGCAGAAATTTAATTATCTCCTCTGAAAAGCACAATTATAGAAAAAGTCAAAACCTGATTTATACTCAGTTTCTGCATTTTTCACAGATAAATAAGCAGGGAGAAAGAGAAACTGAAGGCACATTTGAAAATAGCCTGAACCAAAATTAGTATAGGTGTGTGAGTGTGTTTTGGGGGACTGAAGAAGATTTCTTTTGCTGCTAGTTTTGTCAGCTCTTTCAATTTTGGCTCACTTTAGGTCACAAGCCATATGACACAAACCTTTCTTTACAGCAAAGTCAAAACTCAGAAAACTGCATTGTGTCTCTGTGTCTCAGCTCTGGTTGGGTTTATTGGCTTCACTGGCAAGGTAAATAACTGGTCAGAGGGGTCAGTGACAGATCCCCAGTGGCAGGGACAAGCACGCAGCTGCCAGTCCCAGATTCACCACCAGAAGATTCCAGCACATTCCCACACTGGCATGCTTTGCAGGGGCTGTTGCTTCAACTCTCAGTGCAAATGCCAAATAAAAAGGGGTTGTGGTCAAAAAATTAAATTCCATGCAGCTTTACTCAAAGATGTATTTTTAATCTGTTTTACTGTATGGGGAATTGTCTGCATTAATTTTGTTCCTTGTAGCAAGACTCCTCCAACAGCTAAAATCATGACACTGTGAAAATGAGTGGATTAAGTCAGCAATTGTCCACGGTTAAGCCACCTACATTAAAACATAACAAAAAAGCCTTCTTAATTATAAATGGCAAACAAGTTGAATGCAGATTAGCTGACACACTTTCATCAAGTATGATTCTTTTACAGTGATCTGAGCTCTGATCTACTGTACTCACATGGGATCTCTGGGGAATCTATCTCCTGTAAGATCATATCTTAATTTGCTTGGGTAATATTTTTAGCAATTTGATGTCTTCCTACCCTCTTTCCCACCAATGAAATAAATCATATTGTGGTCATTAAGTAAACCCATTCATCCTGTTCCATTTGCTATAATTCTGCCTGCTACCGTGTAGCCTGGGGCTATTGATCAAGCATAGCCTTCCCATCCAAGAGTGTGTATGTGAGCATGTGTTTAATTAGAAACTTAATTTATTGCAATGACAGCATGGAAACTTTTAAACACAGGAATTTTCAGCCCTATTTCCAGCTCTTAAAAACATGCATGCCTTGTTTGATTGCAGACAGCTTATTTCATTTAGACAAAAAAAATATTTCCATGATTAAAATTAATTACAAAAATGTTTCATTCATTTATTTTTCCTACATTCCCTTTAAGAGTTTATAAGGCTCCCAAAGGTAGAAACAAAAGTTATTTGAACTAGTGTATGTCTATGCTGTATTACAGAACCACAGAACTACAGGGGCTGGAAGGCATCTCTAAATCCCTGCTTGGAGCAGGGTCACCTACAGCGGTTGCTGAGGACCATGTCTAGTTGGCTTCTTACTATTTCCAAGGATGGAGATTCCATAGCCTTCGTGGGCAACCTGTGACACAGCCCAACCACCACTCTCACAAAATAAAGTGTTTTCTTATGGCTACATGGGACTTGCTGTATTTCAGCTGGTGCCTACTGCCTCTTGACCTGTTAGTAGGAGACACCAAGAAGAGTCTGATTCTGCCTTCTTTACTTCCTCAACCAGGTGTTTATGTACATTTTAAGTAGATATATATAATCAATATACATTGATAAAAGCCCCGCTGAAGTCAAGATAAACAACACCCACTGCTTGCCCTTGTTCACTGAATCCATCACTTCATCATGAAAGGTTCTCAGGTGGGTCAGGCATGATTTGCCCTTCATGAACACATGCTGGCTACTCCAAAGCATCTTGTTTGGAAGTGATTTCTGGAAGACTGAAGTGAGGGTGAGTGGCTTGTTGTTCCCTGCATCCTCCTTTTTGAAGAAAGAGGTGATATTTGTTTTCTTCCCATTCTCAGAAGTCTTAATCATCAGCACAACCTTTTGCAACTAATGGACAGGGAACTGGCAGTGACACGGGACAGCTCCCTCAGCACCTCCTGGCTGTATTCCATCAGGTTCCAGGGACTTGTGTACATCCAGGTGGTTTAGGTGTTCCTTTACCAGGTCCTCCTCAACAAGAGTAAGTCTGTCTTGCTCCAGACTTTTCCTCAGGTCTCAGGGGCCTGGGATTCCAGTGAGCAAAACTTACCAGTGAAGATCAAGGTGAAGAAGGCACTGAGAACCTCACCGTTTTCCATGTGTCCTGTCAGCAGGTCCCCTGTGCCATTTTTGCAACAGATGCACATTTTCATGTTGAATTATCTATAGACACAGTTTCTGTGGCCATTCAGATTCCTCATCAGCTCCAGCTCCTGGTGAGCTTTGGCTATCCCAACCCTGTCTCTGCACACCTGGGCAGTACCTCTACATTCACCCCAGGTCACCTGCCCCTGCTTCCATGCCTCACACATCTTTTATGTTTGAGTTAAGTCAGGATCTTATCCTCTATCCTGCCACCTTTGCAAGGTATGAAGGGGTCCAAAGGAGCGGAGTGCCTAGCTGACAGCACGATTTCAGAGCAGCAGCATGTTGCCATTTTCTGCCTGAAGCAGTGAAGGCTGTCACAACCATTTATCTGGGGCACTGCAAGCCACGTAACTATTATTTTTCCCCATAGGAATCCACTTCCTGGTGACTGTGAAGCCCAGCAGTCGGCATGCCTGCTGTGTGGACTCCTCCTCTGAGGACACACGGCAGCAGGGTCCCAGCTCTCTGATGGAGGTCACCATCCCTCCCAGCCTCCCTCGTGGCCACGGCCCCGCTGGCCGCAGGTTGTGCTGCAGGGAAGGCTCCAGCCTGGGAGGGGGACGGAGCCAGGGCAGGCTCGGGTCGCTGCCTGCTGATCACCTGCAGCACAGACATGAGCTGAATGACAGAGTGAGCAAAAGCACCAGTGAAGCAGACAAATGTGATAAAAGATGCTGTGAGGGCAGCTTGAATAATTCTGTGAAGAGCATTGGCTTGTCATCGGGGTACTAAAACCTTGGAAAATTCACATCTGAGCAATGCAGAATTTTCCTCTTTTCCTGGTCATAACATAGCAATCCCAAGGTCTATTGCACAGCTAAAACTTAGATTACAACAGGCAAATTGAGCTTTCATAATTTTCATCTGGAATACCAGAATTAAACTCTCAGAAAACACCCCCCTCACCCCCTTTCCAATGAGAACTTTCTCTGGCTCTCCCTCTTTCCTTCCAATTGTAAAAACCTTACTCATTGCCTATATTTGCTAGTTATTTCCTTCTAAAAACACAATTTTTTCCCTAGTATTTTTGTATTAAACATGACCATGCTTACTGCCAGAACAGAAACAGCTCACTCCTCTCTTACAAGGCTGCAGCTGAAGCTTCTCCTAAGATTAAAGGAAAATCCCTCCTAGGTATGATTTGATTTGAGCATTAGCAAGATATCTGCCAAGATATTAGCACAATTATCCAATATAGTACACACTCTTCTAATTTCCTATTTTATTTATTTATTTCCAACATAGACCGTATTTCATTAATTAATACTTCATTTCTGGTAACCATAAAGTGCTGTCCAAGAAGCTGGCTAAGAAAAAAGCAGAGATTAACTCAAGATTCATTATCTCCACAAGTAACACACTCCTGGTCACAGAACCTGGAGAGCAGGGAGAAAGAGCTCGTGCTCCTGTCAGGAATACCCTTCAACCTTATTTTGGAAATAAATAGGAATTTTACCAATTCCTCCACATCCCACTTTTATCCCTGGACATTTCATATTATTATAAGGCATGCTGCTTCAAAAAAGAAAAGAAAAATCAAAAATAAGAATGGAAAAAAAATTTTATGTTGTGTTCCACTTTGTACCAAGCACTAGTAAACCAACTTAGATGTGGCAAAAAAATGAGAAGTACCTGTGTTCTCTGCTAGAGTTTGACAACTTTATTTGTCATCTTAGAACCCTGGAAAATCCATTTTTTATAGACGTTTAACATCTTTTTTCTTTTTAATCATAGGAAAGATACAATAAGACTCATGCAAAACTTTATCAAGGATGAAAGAGATTGTGTCCAATGTCCTTCAGTAGTTTGACATTCAGTATTTCCCTAAATGCAATCCAACTGCTGAGTGGGGTTGGGTTTTGTTAAGAACATATTGGAAAATACGTAGACCTCTAACGTTTCCTCTCTTGTGTTTGTTCCCAGCAATAATTGGATCAACTTCTCCTCCCCTTCTGGGGGAGAAAGCTATCTTTACCATGTGAAGCATCATTTTCTGGTTTTCATCTCCAGATGCCTAAGAACCTCAATTCAAAGTGTTGCCCAGAGGTGCACATCCCTGACTGGGACAGACACAGTAGTGCTGTGATGCTTTAAAGAATCAGTCCTTCCCTATGGTGGTTTGTAGTTTTATAAGGAAGACAGTAGCTCAAAATCAATGTTGTAACCAAGGACCCTAGGTTATAGAAAAGGTTAAATTTCTCTTACATTTTCTATTTTATTACTCATTTTAATTCTTTTTCTTGCCTCATCCTC
Source organism: Ifrita kowaldi (assembly GCA_013398055.1). Classification (NCBI taxonomy): domain Eukaryota; kingdom Metazoa; phylum Chordata; class Aves; order Passeriformes; family Cinclosomatidae; genus Ifrita; species Ifrita kowaldi. Next base: position 991,300 of record VZRS01001824.1, read on the forward strand.
CACTCACTGGAGGCAGCTCAATCACAGGGATATTTCACCCCCTGATCATCTCTCCAGGGCAGGCAACAGAAACTCATTTTTCTCATTATCTCATTCTGCAAATGCTCTTTTCTACACTTCCTCTGTCTCTTCTAACAACATTGTATCTGTACCAAAGTTTTTGACTCAGTGAGGTTTTTTACTTCTCTGTTGTTACTTGCAATTAGCTTAACAACTTATCACTCATCCACAGAGGCTTTAAATAATTTATATTTCAGGTTTTGCTTCGCAGTATTTCCTCCCAATCTTTTTGCAAATTATTATCTTTTTTTTTGTCCTCAAGAGTTCTTTGCTCATAAACACTGCCAATCTATTTTACTTAATACATTTCTGATTGTATTAAATTGGAACATTTACATGTTAATACACCTGTATTTGTATCCAAAATCCATCCCTAATGATCATGGTACTTACCATATCCATTTTACTTAATAAAATTCAGTCTGAAGTTTTTCCTCGCTGAGTTGCCTATAACACATACTGATATAAAAATGAGTTCTACATGAAACTCTAGTCCTCCTTATTAATGATTGAATAAATTATACAAATTAAAATTCCCTAGATATCACTGCAGTCACTAATCTAATGCTCTCAGCCATCTCTGAGTGTGCTTCCCTACCCTGAACCACAGGTGGTAAACACTTTTTCCTTCCCCTTCAATACTTCAATTTAAACTGAGCCCAAATCTCCACATTCTCCTTCATTTTTAATAATCCTCATCAAAAGCTGAAAGGAGTTATTAACTCACAGTGCCACCTTTCCCAATTTTCCTTACGAAATATTCCGATGCAGAGGGTGTCCTCTGAATTCCTAATCTAGGCACAACAGCACACACTACACAAATAAGAATTGACCTGGCATTACCCTAAGTTTTGTAAATAATATTAATAAAATAAAAAGAAGTATTTGCAACCATTGTCAACAGAAAGACTATTGAGACCTTGTATAGACTTTGTGTGCCGATATGTTTCTTTTATGAACTGATTTAAGTTTAACATTTTAAACTTATTTGTGTTTTGATAAAAAAACATGACAACCAAACTTGTCTTTCTCCAGCACCAACAGGGCAAAGATCTTGGGCTTCAGAAGAGGAGCTTCTTCTAAAACTCTGTTTAAAACCCCCTATCTTTGTAGAAGATTCTTTTCTATATACATAATAAAGGGAATACAAAATTGAATAAAAACGCTGGTAAGCTGCTGCTGTGTTGGAGATTGATTCCCTTTATATTTGCACACTGCCATGAACATTGCTTTTGCTGCTTCTCCTCTCTCTTCCTTGTCCCTCTCTTTTTCCCATATCCTTGTGAGGGTGGTCTGGGTGAATGTGGAGCAACACATTGCTGATTACTTGTTCATACACAGCTATGGACAGACAGACAAGTTATTCAAAGTTTTCCTGGGTTAGAAGCACTTATTTGAGTACTTCTCCCCCAGCAGTTGTCAGTTGTCATGAACTTGTAGAATTGAAATAATCTTGGAAAAGCTCTGCCTTGCCGTTTAGTTAAAACTGACCCATGGGTTCAGATGTTAATGGAAAACAGAAGGAGAGCAGAGACACGGGACAGCATGCAAAAACAAACTTCCTCTTCCAGCAGCCCAGGCTAAAAAGTAGGAAAGTGAATTATTTCTGTCCAATCTACATTTTATTTTGTACCTCAGAGGGTACACCACACCCAGGAAGCCAGTTTTTCACATTCCTTCTCTAAGTTTAATAGTGTTAAAGAAAATCATGGGTGTGTTCTGATGACTTGGCTGCCAGTGAGAGGCACTTTCTTACTGCTTCCCTCATGTGCCATAGGCCAGAAATTTCCATTTCTTAGTGGTACAGACTTAACTATACAACCAGTCCTCATGCACCACACCAATACTAGTGAACCTGAAAAAAAAGATAATGAAAAATAAGTATCAAAATCAGGCAATTCTTCTCCTCATTCACAAAAAGTGAATTTCCTTTCCCTGTAAAATATCAGAACAATATTCTGGACAGTGAATTTTAAAAAGAAGTTTTCTGCCTGTCCAAGGATGGCTTGAAACTTCAGGATGCACAAATGAGAAATTAATATCTGGAGAGCATCACTTCTCAGACCTATGCCTGCATATCTGTGAGAAAGGCACTTGAATGCCTGGAAAAAAACAGAAGTTTACCTCAATCTAATATTGCCTTGAGTGGCATAAGAATGTGATTCTTCCTCTCAGCCTACCCTTCCTCTCTTATTCTACTAAAGGGGAAAATGCACAGAGAAAGGTACCTTGCCTTTCTTCCCAGAACAATTTAAAACTTTTTTTTTTTCTTTTTCCTGTGCCAGACTAGATACTTGACAAAAAGCCTCCCAACTGTTTCTTCCTTTCCTCAGGCTACTTCACCATTTCTTTCAAGGTTTTATTTGGGACATCAATAAGTCTTCTGCTTTATTTTAAGGATGGTGAAGTCTAGAAATATGATCAGAGTAATGGACTGGGACAAGAATACAAACACTTTCTGTACCCTGTGTTCATTATCAGTCCCTGGCTGCCATTCATTTTTTTCTATGTCCTTAACTCTTCAGCATCTTTTCAGATTTGTTGTCTTCTGGATCTTCTTTTTCTGCTGACTTACAATACACCAGTGTTTTAAAATGATAAATCAAATTATTTTTATTCTCTTTTCCTCTCTAAAATTCATTTGACTGATGTACACTCGAAATTTTATAATAATTTCTGAACGTCATTTGTTTTACTCTTATTCCACTTTAAAGCCAGAAGGATCTTATTTTGAAGGGCTTTCTGCAGCTACCGGACTTAAAGTATCTTTTTTCTCTATAAAATAAATGCTGACATTTTATCATAATCATAGGCCTTCAGCTAATTAGGACTTTAAGAGATCAAAACTGTTGCAAAACTTGTGGTAGAATAGAGTGGGCAGCACAATGGCTCCTGGTGTCCATCTTCAATGTGCTAAAAGGGAGACAAGAAAAGAAAGGAAACAACCACACCAGAAAACCACATCTTGAAGAAATGGGCCAAATAATTCCTGTTCTCTTGGACTGGTGTGTTAGAAGCATCCTTCCTGTGAACAGCTGTCTAACATGCACGTGGTCCTTGGCTGACAGCACATTTTCCTTCTCAAGGACAATTGATTTGGATTAATAAATTCACTGTCTATTTTGTGTCTATGCTCAGAACAAATGCAAACCCACATATTTATATGCTATCGTTTTTTTCCCTGTGTGAAAAACATATTGTTTGAACTTACTGGAATGACCAGGGGTAATAAATCATATCACGAAATACATTTGATATGTCACTTCTGTCAGTAAGCCATGGCAGAAAGTGACAAAAAAATTGCCTCATGAATATGTTTTAGGGACATTTTGTTCTTGTTTCTCATTGTCTCACTTTTCCTGACTCCAGTCAGAAACTCGGCAAACGAGGACTGACTTGTTTAGCACCCTCCAAATGTGCTGAAATGAGTTTAGTCACAGCCCACACAGAACACTATTTCTGTTTACTGGAGTCCAAATCTGCTCTACAACTTGGGATTGTGGATCAAAGATCAGCCCACAGGCAACAGATATTTCATTTCCATATCCTGCATGCAGAAGAAGACCAAAAACTTGTCATTTACCAGGCTTTCCACAAAATAGGTGTAACCATCATGCAGGTGGGTTTTATGGAAAATACATATAAGGATCATAAAATGGGCTCAATCAAACAGCAGAATTTATTAATCATCAAAGTGTGACATGAGATTTTGAAAGCAAAGTGATTGTCCAGTTCTCATAAGGCTTATTTTGTAGAATATTCTTTCAATTCAAGTCCACATTAACTGTTTTCTTTTAGATCACACTATATAAAAATACTATTTCCCTTAAATAGGTTATCTAAAATGCTTTTAAGATGTGTTTATGGCATATCTGATGATATAATAAAGTTCATTTAGCTCCTATAAATATTCTTAAAGGGGTGTTGTCGGCAGGTCGTTCTTCCACACCAGGCCACGCAGTGATAAATGGTGCCATTAGGAGGCCATCTTCAGCCCAGTTTCTCCACCAGATGTATATATTTTTAATGATTCTTTCTTTGTCAGAGTGAGTGACATTTTACTGGTTGCTGTACTGGAAGTGGCAGGCAGTTGATGAAGTGCTCTGTGGACCTGTCCTTCCACTCATCAATTTCTTGCAGGTGTGCAGTTTTGCTTTTAAACACTATAATTCTATGTCAGATGAGATGTATACAAGCTTAGGGGGTCTGTTCAATAAGCCATAAATTCTGTGGGTGGTTCTTTATATTACTCTAAGTTGGGGTGCCTTTGCTCCTTTCAGCTCAACATGTTTCTTTATTATTTACACATTCATCTAGGAGCTCATAGTCATAATAAAAAAGAAAGGAAAAGGAAAAGGAAAAGGAAAAGGAAAAGGAAAGGAAAGGANAAGAAAAAAGAAAAGCTCAGACTTAGAAGCACAGGCTTTATTTCATTCTTTGCAATAAAATTAATATTATTATCTCGAATTTTACACATGCACAACACCTACTTAGGGTGGCAACCTTTGTGCCCCATTTGCTTTCTGTCTCTTTATCCTAATTGGGTTGGAATAAATGCTATATTACTCTGTGAATGCCAGAGAGGAAAGTATTCTTGAGGCAAAAAAATAAGGAGCTGGAAAGGAGAATGAAGAAAAAAAAGACCACATGGAGTTTTCCTGGATCCTAGGGCACTTGCCCAATTTGACAACAGACAGGCTTGGAACAACTTTTAAATTTAAAAAAAAAGAAAGGTCCAAGCTCAGCATCAGGTACTAGTTAATATCTTTTTGTGATAACCCTGTATCTATACTTACTCTTCAGGCACCTGGTAATGCAACAACGAGATCAGCTGAAAGGTGCTAAGGACTATTGTTTGGGAACAGCAAGAAATGCACACACCCATTTCAAGTTTAGCTGCCTGTCTTGACAGATGACTTCATATATTTGCTCTTCAGGCTGGATTCTCTCTCAAACATATGACTATGGCTCAAAACTAGCTTCATTATTTGTTTGGATCCATTTCTGTACTGCCCAACAGACAGTGAAACAAGCTGTCACAGAGGCGGCATAGCTGTGCTAGTGCAGAGCTCTGCTGAGGTGAATGCCTTTAAGCCACGTAGCTCTTTCATAAGGACTAACACAAAGACAACAGAAATGGAAAATCTGTCACTTATGTATGGGATTTATTACACATATTAATCACCTTTGCATCAAACCTCTGTGACTTCTCACGTTAATCCATGCAACTATAGCTTGCACATATGGCTCTTTTGCTTTTGCATTTTACCTATTACAGAGGACTTAGTACCTAGGCCTTTTTTCACTGGAAGAGATTATCAATACAATCAGGGCAATCTCTCAAACTCCTTTCCCACAAATTGAAGTTGTTTTCTATAATGTTTCAAAATACACAGCACTTTTTTACTCAGTGCTTAACTTTATTTTCTCTCCTTTCTCTGTGTCTTCTCCAGCTTTTTAATATCTTGCTCTTGTTGGATCAAACCTACAGTAGATAACCAAGCTAATATTTTTTCAGAGGTAAAACTCAGTCCTCCAAAGCAGTATCTTAGCACTATCAAATGCATCTTAAAAATATTGAGGTGAAATAAAAATCTTTTTGATTGATCTAATTCACTGATTTATTTTATGTAAACTTCCTCTATCAGTAAAACATGCTAATACATGTAATAGACATTTAAAGTAGCAAGGCAAGTTTAAAAAAGAGAGAATGGACTAGAGTCTCTGTACAGACCTTGTGATTTATAGGTCCTGATATTTTTCAGTAATGTCACTGCTAAAATATTTTGAGGTTAAAACAGAATCATATCAGGTAAAACACTAATGAAATTTTAGTGTAGGAGCTGAATTTTACAATAGCCCAAATTCAGGAAATGTGTCTTCTGGTAGCAAACTAAAGCACCTAAACTAGGAGGGCCCTTGTTCTGCTTATGGAGAAACAGACTGCTCAGACATTCAGCCCATCTAAAATCCCAGTTTGTATCTGGCATCTTCTGTGGCTAAACTCATATCATGGAAAGCACTCACCCCACTGCAAAATTCTTGATGCCCATTCACAGAGAAACCCCTGGCTACCCAGGATGGACCATGTCCCTCTCAGGTAAAAGATCCATGTCCGCACTGAATGAGATTATTATCCCTTCTAGGGTTTAGCTAAAATTCTTTGGGTGCAGCATCAAGTTATGAAGGAGTTGATAAGAATGCATAGACTGCAGGAATCAGATTGGAGGTGTGCAGATAGCTGAAGTTGCATCCATATGGTAGAGGGGTGGTTCTAGGACCATTTCCCAGAGCTGCAACATGTTTTCCTCCCAAAAGGACTGAGCTGATTTGCTGTGAAAGACAGCCTTGCACTGTGTGTGATAAGGAGACAGGGCTGCATCAGGATCTCAGTCATCTGATGACATAGATTTAAAGGTTTAATCTTCTAGGGATCCTACGGAATATCTAATGTGCTTTAAAACTAAATCAAAACCTAAACCAAAATTCCAAAAAAAACCCCCCAAAAACCCCAACAACACATCAGAACCAAAGCAAAAGAAAAGCCCCTTTCTTCCTCCCTGGAGCAAAAAATAAATCCAAACCCAAAAAAACCAAAAAGGATTAAAGAGCAAATCTGAACCTGATCTCACCACTCTTCATAGTTTTCTCATTCCCTTAGTTTGTTTCAACCCTCACCATCAAACTGCCTAGATTGCACCTACCATATTCTTGATTATTTTAGACTGTTTTTAACTTTCAGACATAGGGCTTGGTCTCTGGTCCTTTTTTTAAATTTAGCAGGTTAGTTTTATTTGATTTAGTCTGGGTGAATTCAAGCCTATGGTTTTTATGGTGATAAAATTGCTCCAGTTCTTCAAGTGATATTTACTGTGGACCATAGGTACACACAAAAAAAGTTCTGCTTTCTTCTGCTGTACAGATTTTTGCAGTGAAGCCACAATTAATGAAAAAACAATAAAATTTTTCTCTTGGATAATTTTATAAAGTGAATTGTTGCATTTACAACCACAGTATATGACTATATTATTTGTAAACTTTCTCAGTGGATGTGATGTCTCAGGTAAAAGTATAAATACAATTTTTTCTTCTGCATAAAGTGTCAAAGAGGTCTTGCTGCCAGTAAAGGCCAATTTATTGCAGTATGTGGGTAAACATATTGCAATCAAATATTTATCAGAAGAAGAAGAATTTACCTTCCCTTAGCTTAGTCCTGATATGTCAAATGCCATACTGTGACAGAAAGGCAAATTATAACCTATGCATATTTTAACTCGCTTAAAATACCTCTGCTTGCTTTTTCTCTTGGAAAAAGTAGATAACCACAACTGGGCATGGCAGAAACATGAAATCTGTATGGACTAGTCTCTCTATTAACCTTGAAAAATCAATTGAAATAGAGCCATTAAACATAACTAAAGGATTTTTCAGACCGACAACTAAGCTTCAGTGAAAACTTCTAAGAGCCTGAACAAGTCTTGAAAAATTACCTTAAGTTTTTAAAAATCACAGAGCAGTTTTGGAAATTACAGCCAAAAGAAATATTTTCATGTTGTCTAGTGACTTTTCATGAAGTGTAGCAGGAGACAGCAACATGTACTCTCTGATAAATTACAAAATAAGAAGACTTAGCAAAGTAAGGATACAAGCCATAGCCATATCTATCATGTGTTGAAATGCACATGAAGCATGAAGCATTTGTACAGTGTGGTGAGATACTTGTATTATCAATTTAATTGTTTAACACAGCAATACACTGCACCCATTAAACACAGAAATTGTGTGAGAATAATCCAGTAGGGAGAGCTAGAGCGTAATACTTTTGCCAAGCACTTAATGCCAAGGATTCAGACTGCATAATCAATTAGAGAAGACATTGCTATTATGATATGCATTTCTGAAGGACCTCTCCAAAATGCCTAAGCTCTCTTATTTACATTTTGGCTTGCGTTGGTTGCCTCAAGGAAAGAAACCAATCCTTCCTCCCTCCAATATGAGGGAGCTTTACAGCTTTTCAGAGACACACAACTGTGTCCTTCCACAGCCTGTTGTCCATCCTGCACTGAAATAATTTGCCACAACCCAAAGGCTATGACACTCTGGATTCAACACTATCTCCAGAACAGTGACAACAAGCTGTCAGCTGAGTCAGTACCCCTTGGTATGTAGTCCCATTTTTCTAACATTGAACTTCACAATAAAAATTGAATTTGGTCCAACCACTGTGCATCCATTGCTTGGATATAGCTGTAAATCCATCTTAATCATTGTGTTCCTACAGGGGGTTATGTCAGGAGAGTTGTATAGATTTGCATCTTCCAATAAATTGAATGCTATCTGAAATTTGATGAAACCTAGATATATTGTGTAAAAATATTCTAGTTCATTACTTGGCCTTATTTAGATGAATTTTATGCCCTTCTGCGTTTAATATAGCTATAAAGATTACAACTCTACATGAGATAGATAGATAGATAGATAGATAGATAGATAGATAGATAGATAATAGACACCTGTACAATGGATAAGACTGTACAGGCTAATATTCTCCAAACCAGGGCGGTGTTATTCCCCTTCCTGCTTTTTTCCCTACCCATGTGATTGAACACCACATGTCTGCAGTGTGTTAACAGATCTCTCAAACCTTTTCAGCTCTTCCTGCACACTCGTCTAAGAAATGTGGCTCACTTTTAGCTAAAAGACCTGTTTCATGAAGGAAATTGTTTTCCCTGAGTTCTTGGAAATGCCAGTTGGAACCAGTTATGGTGCAGAGCAGAAATCCATGTGCAGAACTGCATTACAGAGCGCTGAGAGGCAGGACACAAACACTACACAAAGGAAATGTCCTACAAATGTCTTGGCTCCAAGTGAATGCTGAGCAGTCTGCACTCGTAACAGCAGGAAAATTACTGAGTAGAGAGTGAAGCAATTAAAAGCTGCACTGGGTCTGGCACATTCCTGAGACACAGAGGGCAACTGAACAAATTTAATAATGCTGCACTCAACATTTGTCAACACTAAAAATATCCACTCAGAAAAGTTATTTCTGTCCAATATTAGTCAGTCCTAAGGCACACAGTAACTATCAGATTTTTGCGCATAAAATCGTTGTATAGACATTTGGGCAGTTATGAACACCATGTAAGAGCTGCTCAGAAGGTAGAGTGATGTTTATCCAGAAAGTGTATTTATCTAGAGAGATAGCCAGAAGGTAAAGAGAGAACACAGTGATCTGCTAACATTTGTAATAAATGATCAATGGTCAGAGATCAAATCTTGCAAAGCTGAGTTGTGTTTGACAAGAGTTGTAATGTGATGGAAGGAAAATATTAAAGGGTAATTTGAAAAATGAGGATTATAATTAAACATGGCCTTTATCTGAAATATTTTGAGTATAAAAACTACACTGTTCACAGGTACCACCAGTCTTTCTGTCACATTATTTTCTGTCTACCAAAAATATGAACAAGTCTTCTTTTAACTTTAAAAAAAAAAATTGTGAAAGCCAAGTAAAAAAAAAATTTTGAAACAGGATTTGTATTAAATATGTCATTTGTCCAGGTAGAAACAAATGCAATGTATGGTGATGTACAGATGACACTGAGCACCCTCACTATTGATGCCAGGGTAGAAATGGTGTTCAAGTGACATAACACTTGTTGAATAGACACATGAAATTGGATACTAGTTCATATTTTTCACTAGAAAGTAACAAAACAGAACCAGTATAATAGGCGTTGTCCCCTGCTAGCCCCTTGCTCAAGAGAAAACAGTAAAAAGCACGTCTGCCACATTAGAAACTGATGCCAGAGTGATTTGGGGCTAACTAACAGCAGCAGAGATGAAACACTGTAATCCGTGATTCCAAGAGCTGCTGGTACTCGGGGAAGGCTGAGCTCTCGTGTGCGAAGGGGAGAGATGGCAACTGCAGCTGTGCTGTCATAACAAGGTTAACCCACAGTCAGGGGAAGTTGTCAATCTAAATGGAGACATATTGTGGAGGGACCAGGCTCGGCTTTCCCAGCCTCCCCGAGGGAGGGATACCGCAGGAGCTGAGTCACTCCTCCTGCCCAAGGAGGCCTTAGTGAGACAATTGCCTCCTTGGCTGAGCCAAGTGGAGGAGCTCGTGTCCATTTGGGCTGATAAAATTGCAACTAATGGGTTTATCCTTTTGCAGCAGCAGCAGCAGCGCTGCTGAAATTTTAGAGGATAGCAGCAGATTATCACAAGAGGATTATGCTTGTTAATTGATATTTCTGGTACATTTGACTGGAAAATGAAGGCATCAGGATGTGGATGCTGAGCTGTCTCTGTAAAGAGAGGGTTGAAATCGGGGCTTTTGCTATGGCACAGCTGCTCATGGGTGAAAAGTTTCTCAGCCTTATGTAAAACAAACTACTTGGGGGTGAAGAATACCAACACAGCCAAATTTCCTTGGTCCCCCCTAGGATTGTGACTGTGAAGGGGTTTAGTAGCCCCCACCTGTCTCCTACCCCTTCCTCCACACCTCCAGTCCTGCTGGTAACACCCAAATGCGAGTAAAGGTGATACACATCCCTCTCTCTCTCTCTCTCTGATATTTGCCTTAGCAGCTTTCATCCAAAATGAATAATATACCTCTGCTGATGTTTCTTTGGAAATTATGTAGCTTCAAGAGATCACATAGGAAATCAGACCGGCTTTAACTTGTAATGAAAACTGGTTAAAATTTATGCTGTTCTTCACTTTTATTATTTATTACATCCTTGCCCGAGTATATTGATTTTGTGCCAACCTCTGTTCTTGTCACAGTTTTTGTCACACAAATGAGGTTCCAGAAATGTAATGCCTATATTTTATGAAATACAGTCCTATGCCATTTCAGGATGACCTTTTCAGTATTCTGCATTCTGATGGGTTGGCTGTTTCTGAGGCAGGGGCCTATTTCCATCTACACCTTATCCCCTCAACACTTATGTTTTAAAAGTAATTTAAACAGAGGTTGCTATATCAATTTCTTTTATTTGTATTGGCATGCAGAGTTGATAATCTCCTTTCTGAAAAATTGGTGAACTCTGGACAGGTGGCTTTTCGTTGTACATGCCTCCATGCAGACTCCATGTAGGAATGAAATTTTAACTACAGCATTAATTTTAGTATTAGGATATGTTAAACCAGTGGGACTCTTTTGCTTTTGCTTCCTACTTATGCTAAATGTACATCTAAAACCGCATTATGAAGCACACTAGTGAAACAACAGTTTACCCAAAGGAGTATCCCTCAGCTATAAGTGGCTGACCAAGAAGGAGCAGAGGCCCGAAAAACAGACACACAGACTTACAGAGTCATCACAGTCTCACCATAAATTGGGGCAGCATACACAAGATGCAGGGAAGAAGTGACTTGCCCTACAGTGGCAGGGTGACTCCTTTTAGTGTCTGAATCTGTAGGCAGAAGGGATATCATAAATAGCTGTTTATGGTCCTTCCTTATGGACTTTTCTGGAAGTAGCATAAGAAAAAGGCACAGCAAAATTTTCTTTAAAAAGTATACCTGGTTCTCAGCTCTTTCCCTTTTTGTTCAGCATCATAATAGTTCCTTGCAAGATTCCTGAAGGCATCTGTTCCAGTTAATCACCCCGTATCGCACAGAACACGGGAGCTGCTGACTCTTGATTTCTCTTATGACATCCTTACCATGTGGTATTTTCCCCAGTACATAGTAATTTACTTTTGCAGTGAATATTTTAGAACACACAACAAAAGACTGTGATATTATGTATCTTCACAAGATAATCCAGTGGGTAAGTTTTTAATCAGAATTCAGGAGGCTGAGAATTTTTGTTAGTCCCTGTTATGGCTCTGGTAGTCCTCTGAGCCCCTGAGCCCACGCTCTGAGCCTCTGCTGCCGTGGCAGCACTTTCCATCCATCTATTTTGGCCAGAGGTTCCCAGAAGCATGAGCTCAGAGGGAGCTGACAGCCAGCCAGATCTCAACACAGCAGTGCAAGTGTAGTGACAATGGCTCATCTGTGACAGATCATCTAGTTCCTGTGTGCCGTGGAGAAAATTTGTGTATGCACGAGAAATTCAGTCCATCCATGACATCTTTGCCTTGCTGCACACGCTTTTGTCACCTGTGTAGCTTGTGCAGAGGTCCTGACACACCCTGAGCACTTCAGATTCCCAATGTATGTGTACTTTTTGTGTGCATTTATTGCTGCCTGGAAAATATATGAGCTGGGAGATTCCCAAGGATGTGCAATGGAAAAGCAATCCTAACAGATTTTTGCCAGCTGAAGTCTCTGCTGTGTGTACACAGGGTAGACAACTTGGGCACAGTGGGGTATTGCTTCAAAACAGGGACTCCTGAAAGCTTAAAAAGAAACATTTCATCCTGGGGAAGGGGCAGGGGTGGGTATAAAGGACCAAGTGTTTTTTCCTGTCCTCATTCAGAAGGAAAGCTGGGCAGTGCTGATACAGAGCAATGTGGGGCTGCATCACCCACCAGGAGTCACAAATCGGTGCAGCACTCCTCACTGCTCAGGTGGGTGCTCTTTGTGCAGCACCCTGCCACACCACCACCACTTTGTTTTGAACATCAGCATCCTGCTGCTTCTCCTGGGGAGCCTCTGCCTCTCATCAAGGCAAGCAGAGACCCCCACAGAAATATTCCAGGCACTGCAAAGCAGGCCAGCTTGAGCTGATCCGCATTATCTTGCTGGAACTAGAAGCTTCTCTGGGTTGTGAGTTCATCTCACTGCTCCTTTTACAGGACAGGGTGTTACAGATCAGCCTATTCACAGTTTTCGGAAAAAAAAAATGCTTTGGATAACATATTTTGGGCATAAAATTGCAGACAGAGCAGTCAAACCAATGAGGCATTTATACCTCATGCCAAAATTATTAAAAAGCCTAAACTGCAGTTTGGTCAGGGAAAGGCCTTCCTGCCCTGCCTGCACAGCTACTTGAAAGAATTAATTAAGGCAGAGGGGAAAAAAGCACTCTTCTCTAGCAAACAAGCAAACTTTTAAATAACGTGTACTTTAGTCCCTGAATATGTAGTTAGACCTCTGAGCAGTTAGTTATCTTCACACATTTCAAAGCCATTACTGTGAAAAATTCAAGGAAACGAGCAAAAAAATGAAAGTGTAAATACATGTGAGGCAAAACCTTTCCTGCAGAGAACAAGAACTCAGAAAAGCTTATAGATCAAACAGTTTAAGGAAATACATTACCATTTTGGATTTGTAAGGGTTTTCTTAGGAGGATTAAACACTTCCTTTAGAAAAAGTTCATCTTAAAAGCTGTCACTTCTCATCCACAATGCCCTGTAGGTTTAGTAGAGGTCCAGACAGCATTGCAAGTCAGAATTTTGTTCAGCATTTCCAAGTCAGTCTCATAAAATTCAGGCAAGCCTAAATGAATGTTTGGGAAAGACAAGTTTTGTTGAAAAACATTCCTGAGCTGTACAAATAACGACAGCCACGCAGCAGGAGCAGGGTGTGGGATGTGGAAAGGCTGTAATAAATGCAAGCAAGACACTTTGTGAGTAACAAGGCACAGCGATGCTGTGATCACCAACACGGGTTCTACCTAGAGCAAACGTTTTCAGAAGGGGGTGTGTTGTAGCTATGTTGAAACAGCAACATTTCACTGATGTAAACACATCAATGCTGATCTATCCCAGCTGAGCACCTGGCTCTTGAGCCCTCTTCAGATCTGCTGTTGTAGGCAAAATAGCAGCCAGACAGAGCTGGACATCACACCGGGCACAAACAATTAGAAATTACAATCTGTAAACTGCGCAACACACTGTAACTACACGAGCCAATTGAATACTTACTCTTTCCCAGTAAGGACAATGAGGCACGGGCTTGGAGACCTGGAAAGGCATGGTCTGAGCTCAGCTGCAGCCCCGAGGGGTCCCAGGGCCACCAGCCAATACACTGGAGTCCTGTTGCCCACTTCAGCTTGGGGGGTAGAAGCTGTGGCACTGTCCAGAGGGTGAGAGGAGCCAGGTCAGGCAGAGCTCACCAACGCTGGGAGGTGGGTGTGTGAGACAAAAGGTGCCACATAGCCAAGATTTCCAAACCCTGGCATGCAGTGAACTGGCTGACGGCACCCCATCTCCATTGTTTTCTTGTGCCAAACCACATTAAAAAGAGCTAAAGGACATTAAACATCTCCTAATATGAAGTTGCCTTGAACAATGGCTGGAGTTGTCCCAGAGATGCTGTGTGAATATGGGAATTGCTCCATGTGGTCCTGATGCATCCACAAAACAATTTCCCTACTAAACTATTCAAGCCAGCTGTGTGAAAGGCAAAACAAGCAGTGCTTAAGCCAGTAAAACTACTCTGGAAAACTGCAATGTGCGCTGCCCTGTCACCCAGAGCTGGGTGGGTAGCAGCAGCTGAAAGACAGAGGATCCATGCTTCCAGGGAGGAACCCACTGCAGCAGCTGGAGCACTGCCTCCAGAGTTCTTCCCTAGTCCCACAGCAGTGACACAGCAGCAAGACTCAGTCTCTGAGCCCCTCTCCTCCCTGCATGTTCCTCTCTTCATCCCAGATCAGCTTTACCCGGACTTTGGTCCAGCAGCCCAGTGCCCATCTTTGACTTACAAGAAAAGTCAGTTTCTGGTCACTCTTGAGAATTTTTGGGAGCTGTAGACTAGTACTGAAGTGGTTGCTCTTCATATTGAAGACAGTTGCTGGATGGAAAGAGGCAAACCAAAGGTGTGTCCCCAGTGCTATACCGTTCATTTGTTCTGTTTGTATTTAAGCTAAAATAATCTAAGATGGGATTCTTCTCTCCAGGCTGTTCTTTTTTGTTTCTGGGAATGCTAAAATCTAACCTCAGCTCCCCATATTTGAAATGGTTAAAGAAGTGCCATCCTTGCTGGGGGAAGGAGGAGTGAATGGAGGCATTTGAAGATAGACGCGTTAAAGTTTATGAGGCACCAGCAGCTAAATCAGTGGGGTTTCTGTAGACAGCAGAGATCAAAAGAAAGATCTGCATGGTCTAAACACACCTATATGTTTTAGGAGAGGAAAAAAAAAAAGGACATAAAAAATATCTACTGTTATACTCTCCCTGCCTAGACATTAAATACAACAGAGAAGCACAATGTGTTCCTTTACCTGAACACTTCCTCATAAAAACAATTCTACTCCCTCGCTTCTTCCAGCTGAGCATTATCAGGGTGCTTTTCTTCTATTTATGGCTTAAAATGTTGATTTTATTCTGCATTCAGAAAAAAAGGTGCAAACAAGAAATTCTGGTCAATACCAAAATACGTCTGTCAATGTAGTGGGTTGACCTAAATT
>VZRS01001825.1:0-21289 GCA_013398055.1 Ifrita kowaldi
CCCCTGGACCCAGAGGTTCTTTGACAACTTCGGGAACCTGTCCAGCCCCACTGCCATCCTTGGCAACCCCATGGTCCGTGCCCATGGCAAGAAGGTGCTCACCTCCTTCGGAGATGCCATCAAGAACCTGGACAACCTCAAGGTAACCTACTCCAAGCTGTCCGAGCTGCACTGCGACAAGCTGCACGTGGACCCCGAGAACTTCAGGGTGAGTTGTCCTTGGAGCTTGACCCTCTGTCCCTCCTTCCTCAGAGCACCTCAGTGTCTGGGGGATTTCAAACAGGCAGAAATAACTTGTATTTTAGTTACCAAACAGGATGTGGCTGACAGGAGTGGGAACTGGGGGAGAGAAGAAGGTTGGGAATTTAATGATGCAGGGTAATACTAGGCTCTGGGCTGCAAGGACAAATTTGGTGACAAGCATAGGGGGATTCTCTAAAAGTCTGGAGGCTTGTGCAGGCATGGCTGGAGAAAAGGAGCAGGATGTTGGCCTCTGCTTCAGCCTCTGTTTAAGCCTGGCTTTGGGGATGTAGCAGGTGGACCTCATGCTGACCCTCAGCTGAAGTAGGTGTGGGTTTCACAGCAGGAAAAGAAAAGGCAGAGAAATGTCCAGAGGCTGGAAAACGTGCGGGGAAGCAGAGGTGGAGCAGGTGGATACTCGTGCCCACAGCCAGCACAGGGCTCTTGTCCTGCACGAGGGCTCAGCTGGCAGACCTCCCCCGGGTCACAGCCCCACGACCCACTGGGAGCCAGGGTCCCCTGGTCCCGGGGTGCTGTGCAGGGCGAAGGGATGCCCAGCACACTGCTGACCTGATTTCCCTCCTGCCTTCCCCTCTGCAGCTCCTGGGTGACATCCTGATCATCGTCCTGGCCGCGCACTTCGCCAAGGACTTCACCCCTGCCTGCCAGGCCACGTGGCAGAAGCTGGTCGGGGTGGTGGCCCATGCCCTGGCCCACAAGTACCACTAAAGCCTCGGGAGGCAGCTGTGTCTGTAACAGGCAATAAAAACCACATTTTCTGGAATTCTTTGTGTTCTGTGTCTCTGCGTCTGCCTGTGGGCCCTGGGCCTCTCCTCCTGGGATGTTTGCAAGGATATAACTTTGTGGAGATTCACTGATTAGGCAGAAATTTACCCCTCCATAGTTTGCTACTGATGTATTTTTAAGAAGCTGATCAAAAGCATTTTCTGCATCAGTGATGCAAACTGGTGCATCCTGATCAGAGTTTGATATCTGAAATGTGTAAGATCCCAGGCACAGGGGATGAGGGATGAGGGCAGCTTTCAGACAGGGTGGATTAGAGCCTTTTTTTACTAATTTTGTCTTAATGGAAGCACATTTTTCACTGGAATGAAAGGATTCTATGTAAACATCTCAGTTTCAGCAATGCTTTTCCAGGAATAGCGTAAAAGGCAACAAGGA
Organism: Ifrita kowaldi; assembly: GCA_013398055.1. Lineage (NCBI taxonomy): Eukaryota > Metazoa > Chordata > Aves > Passeriformes > Cinclosomatidae > Ifrita > Ifrita kowaldi. Next base: position 1,423 of record VZRS01001825.1, read on the forward strand.
GAGGCATGTTGGTGTCTCAGGATGATGAAACCCTTGTTTTCCATGATTTAGGAATAAATATTCTGCCTTTCTCATGGTAAAGCAGGGATTTGCACTTAACCCCTGTATCCTGCACAGCCAGGCAGGCAAAAGTCCAGCCCTGCCAGCAGCACCAGGGGGCTGGGGGAAAAAATTTAGGAAAAAAGCCCAAAATCTGGATCCAGCTTCCCTGCAGCACAGCTTCTCCTTTCACCCAGCAAATGGGCATTTCAGCGGGGTTGCAGGAGGTGAGCCATCCTCAACACCTTGTTCCAGTTCAAAGCCTTGGAACTTTCCAGCGCACACAGAGCAGCTGAGGGTGGGTGCACCCAGCAGCACCCCCAGGCCTGCTGGGGTGCCCAGAGCTGGGTCCCAAACCAGCACCCGGGGCAGAGGTGTGCAATGGCCGGGACTTTTCATCTCAGTGTCCACATCTTGATCCTTCTGTTGCTGCTCTCCTATGGACACATTCCAGGGGTGATGAGGAGCATGTCCTGCTCTCTGGCCAGCACCTGGATGGTCCTGTTGTCCTGGATCAGGGATAGTGACACGGGTGTGGTGCTCGTGTCGCAGAGCCCCTGTGTCCCACTGTCCCAGTGACAGTCATCCCTCTCTGGTGTGACAGAGCAAAGTTACAACTGCCACCAGCCCACCTGACCCAAAAACGGGTCAGGAGAGTAGAGGAGAGCCCTGGATGCAGGATGCCCCTGGATCCCTGGCAGTGTCCAAGGCCAGGCTGGACACTGGGGCTTGGAGCAGCCTGGGACAGTGGAAGGTGTCCCTGCCATGGTAGGGGGTGGGACTGGGTGGGTTTTAAGGTCCCTTTCAACCCAAACCTTCTGTGATTTTAAAATAGGAACAAAGGCACCCTCAAGACCTGCTGGCTTAGAACACAAGGCCCTGCATATTCTGGAGGAGAGTGGAGGCTGGCCTGGCTCCAGAGCAGAGCCTGGGCACAGATGCCACTGCTGCTGATAAGGGCTCTGTAAAGCTTGGCGGGGACACTGCTGCAATCAGGGACCAATAAACTCTGCTTGGGGCAGAAGGGCCCTCACTGGAGCTGCCTTTGGCCCTCATTGGGATGGTTTGTTGCCAAAAGGGAAGGGTCTTGTCCATGGAAGAGGGCAAGTGTGTGGCCAAGACTTGAGCAACCCGGTCTGGTAGAAGGTTCCCTGCCCATGGTGGGAGGGACGGAACGAGATGATCTTGAAGATCCCTTCCAACCCAAACCATTCCATGATCCTATGATTCCATGAGTTTGGAGATCTTCCTCCCACACCAAAGGGAACAGCCAACTGGAAGGATGCTCCAGAGAAGGGTCCTGAGCGCAGTGAAATCCATCACAGGCTGACAGCAGGGCCCAGATTTCTGCCTGGGCACCAGCTGGCAATAAGCTGTCAGGTGTTGCTGGGGTTGCACTGGGGGAAAGGAGATCTCCCTTTGACTCTGCAGACTCAGAAAGAGCTACAGAAATTGCCCCTGCTCAGCACGTTGTGATGCACATTTCCCCTCCCAGCCTGTGTCCCCAGAGAGCTCCCTCAGCAGGCAGGCCCCGTGCCGGCAGCTCCCAGAACCTCCCAGCCAGGCCGCTGCCTCCAAGGCAGAAAGCCGGGGGTTTTAAAACATACCTAAAATTAACTCTTTCTTGTAAAAATGGATGAGGTGGAGGGACCCTCTGGAGAGCGCCAGGGTGAGCCCAGGGCTGGGACTCTCTGGGCTGTGCGGCCTTTGGTTTTCGCCAGGTCTCACAGGGTCCAGGACTGCTCAGAGCTAGTGCTGTCCTGGCCAGGCTCACCCTGCCATCCTCGCAGGCACCTGGGGGCTGTGTCTGCCTCGCTGGGAGCTTGTGTCACTGTTGGGGTTTTGGGGAGTTCCCCATCTGTTTTGTTTTTTCTTTTCTCTCTTAGAGAATTTTCCCCATAGCGTTGCCAGGACAATAAATTGCCGGTGCTTAAGCCAAAACANCACTGACAGTGTTGTGGACCAGTGCCCGCTGCTGCAAACAGCCTCTGGGCCAGCCCAACACAGCAGACTCCCTTAAATTTTTCCATGGCTCACTAATCTTCAAATTGAGAAGCCCTTGGAATTCTTTCTCAGGGAGTTTAAACTTATGTTTTTAGCTTACGTCAGCTGGTAAGTGCCCCATGGCACCAATGCTGGAGAGGCTCTCTGGATGCCCAGGGAAGCTCTGGCTGCCCTGGCAGTGTCCAAGGCCAGGTTGGAGCAGCCTGGGACAGTGGAAGGTGTCCCTGCCCATGGCAGGGGTGGCACTGGAGGGGCTTTAAGGCTGCTCCCAACCCAAACCAGTCTGGGATTCCACGATTCCATGTGCAAAGCACTTTGGAGGATTCACTTGGCAGGACAGGGGATGTTAGCCAGGAGGTACACGCGGCCTGTGCCTCCCTGGAACCCCAGAGCCGGGCTGGAGCCGTGCTGGCAGCTCCACCTGTGCTCAGGGCTGCGCGTGGGGGTGAGGTGATGGTTGTCCACTCAAAGACAGAGGGGGAAGGGGCCTCTTTCCCCCTTGGACAGCATCCAAAACCACTATCTTTCCCTGTGCAGTCCCACTCCCTCCCCAGCCCCAAGCAGGGGCTCCGTGAACTGAGATTAGGCCAAGCTGTGTATAAAAATCCCTGGGGCAGCCTCTGGAGCCACGTCCTCAGCATTGTTCAGGGAAGCCCCGGGCACCCCCTGTGCTGACACCATGGTGAACTGGACAGCTGAGGAGAAGCAGCTCATCACCGGCCTCTGGGGGAAGGTCAACGTCGCCGAGTGCGGCGCCGAGGCCCTGGCCAGGTAGGTCCAGCTCCTGGGATCCTGCTCAGCTGCACCTGGAGAGAGGAACCACTCCAGTCACGGGAACATCAATGCCTCTGTGTCTGTTTGTGCCCCTCCATCTCTCCCCAGGCTGCTGATCGTCTACCCCTGGACCCAGAGGTTCTTTGCCTCCTTCGGGAACCTGTCCAGCCCCACTGCCATCCTTGGCAACCCCATGGTCCGTGCCCATGGCAAGAAGGTGCTCACCTCCTTCGGGGAAGCTGTCAAGAACCTGGACAGCATCAAGAAATGTTTTGCTCAGCTGAGCAAACTCCACTGTGACAAGCTGCATGTGGACCCCGAGAACTTCAGGGTGAGCCATGCTTGGGCTCCCGCCTCGGCTGGGCAGAGACTCCCGGGCTCTGGAGGTGCTTCAGGGCCTCAGAGGGGTCTGACAGTCAGTGAGACCTCGAGAGAAGCCCTGGGGCTGCCTGAGAGCCTGTGGAGGGTAGGGGCAGTGGAGGGGAAAGGAGAGTCACATTTGGGGGGAACAGAGAGGAGTTGTGGGGCTGGGATCTGTGAGAGGAGGGAGACAGGCAGGTGAGGTGAACAGCTGCACAGGTGAGGGAGAAATGCAGAGACAAATGTGTCCTGGTCAGAAGAAACATCTTGGAGTGGCCAAAAGGGAAGGAATTGAGATGGGGTTTAGAGGGAAGAGCTGAGCTTGGCTGTGATGGAGTGGGTAAACCAGAAGGGAGAATAAGCACAGCCACTTTGGCAGGAGGGTTCTGAGCCCAGGGACAGCCAGGGTGGGTAGGGATGGGAAAGGAAGGGGTAAACTCAGTAGAAGCCGAGGCAGGACACTGCACAGCAGGCAAAGGAAGGTGCTGGGGGAGGATCCAGCACAGCCAGGAATCCTGGTGCATGCCAGACAACAAGCTGTGCCAGGAGCCTGGTGCCCTGCACGGGGCCAGGATAAATCTGCTTCTTGCTTGCTGTGAACTCCCCAGTGACCGGAGTGGGACGGTGGGGAGGGAGGCGGGGGCAGCGCCAGCTGACGGCTCCTTCTCCCTCCACTGCCAGCTCCTGGGTGACATCCTCATCATCGTCCTGGCTGCCAACTATGGCAAGGAGTTCTCCCCCGCCTGCCAGGCCGCCTGGCAGAAGATGGTCCGTGTGGTGGCCCACGCGCTGGCCCACGAGTACCACTGAGCCTCCCGGCATCCTTCCTGCCTGGAGACGCTCCCGGGGAATCCTCCTCGGGTTCTGCTGGGCTCTAACCACCAAATAAACACCAACTGCTCCAGCCACGAGGAGATGTCTGGTTCTTTGTGGGAATGGGGAGGGGGGACACGGGGGGCTGGGGTGACATGAGCCACGATCTCGTTCATGCAAGTGAAACTTGTCTAAGATGGAGAGCCCCGGGGAGTGTTCAGGACAAAACCCGAATAAACACCACAAAAACCAAACAGAAACACTCTGGCACTTTTTGGAGGCATCAGGTAACATTGTTGGGTTTAATGTTTTAAGACTTTCACAGAGTGAGTGGAGTAGAACTGTACAAAAATGTGCAGTGGGAGAAGTGACAGTGAGATTGCGGCTGTCACTTGTAACTTGGTTTTGTTGGTTTGGGGTTTTTTTTAAAGTTATTGTAATTATGAGGTTAGCAAAGGCAGAATGTAACAGACACAACCATCAAGACTTGGTTGGATGGGACTTGGAAAAATCTGGGCTAGTGGAAGGTGTCCCTGCCCATGGCAGGCGATGGGACTGGATGAGATTTAAGGTCCCTTCCAGCCCAAGCTGGTCTGGGATTCTGTGATTCCATGAAACACCCCAGTGTTGATTGCAGAGGGCTGGGGAACTGTGTCCCCCCCAGGCCTGGCCCAGGGTCCTTTGGCCAAGCCCCCTCCTGCAGTGAGCAGGAACAAACACAAACACTTTGCTCCAAGGTCACCCAGACCCCACCAGGGCATTCCTGAGCCCCATGAGCTCCATCCCTGTCCCCTGCATCCCACCTCACCACCTGCAGCTGGGCACAGGAGCAGAAGAGCAGCCCCAGAGACCCAGCTGCCTCTCCCACCTCTCAGGAGCACCACTGACCATCCGGCTGCTGAATCCCCAGGTCAGGCACTGCCTCAGGCTGCACAACTGTGCAGCTGTTTTTTCTCCCTGGAAAGGGAGGTCAGGCCTTGGCAGGGGCTGCCCAGAGTGGTTTGGAGTGCCCATCCCTGGAGGTGTCCCAGGAAGGCCTGGAGGTGGCACTCAGTGCTCTGGGCTGGGGACAAGGTGGGCATCGGGCACAGCTGGGACTGGATGGGCTGGGAGGGCTTTTCCAGCCTCAGGGATCCTGGGATCCTGTGGGATCCAGTATGCCCAGTCTTCCCAGCTCTCCTCATGCCCTATGAGCCAACACCCTGCAGGCAGTTGGTTTGCCCTGGGTTACAACATCTCCCTTCCAGCCTTGCCTGACCTTTGCCAAGAGGTTCTTTGAGACAGGAGCTGCAAGGCCTTGCCATGGTTTTAGCGGTGTCATCCTGAAGTTATCAAACTCTTAAAGAGCTGATGAGAAAGAAAAGGGAGAACCCAAAGCCTGACAGGTCCGGCAAGAAGAGGAGAAGGAGAAACTGGCGCATTCAGAGGGAGAGCCCAAGAGGCCCAGGTCTGAGTCTCCTGCCTCAGGGGCTGGCACCATCCAAGGGACACCAGGCCTGTCCCCTCCCCTGGGGAGCTGCTGCGGAACTTGCAGGGAGCCGTGCTGGGACTCTGCGTGGAGATAATGCCACCCTTCAGCAGGGCTGGAAATCAGAGACGGGGGAGGGCGGGTGGCCAGCCAAGCCCGGCGCTGGATCTGGGCATCTTGCCCTGGGGCCCCACCCTGATGTTGGGTCCCCTCCCCTGGGGTGCCAGGGCTGCGGGGCCCCCCCGGGGGCCCAGCCAATGGAGGGGTGCACAGGGGAGAGGAGGGGCCCAGCGCAGTGTATAAAAGCGGGGCCGGGGAGAGCGGCTCACCAGCGTGCGATCCTTCGGGAGCAAGAGCCCAGACTTCCTCCGTACCTGCCACACGCAACCCTCCTGCCAACACCATGGTGCAGTGGACAGCTGAGGAGAAGCAGCTCATCACCGGCCTCTGGGGGAAGGTCAACGTCGCCGAGTGCGGCGCCGAGGCCCTGGCCAGGTAGGTCCAGCTCCTGGGATCCTGCTCAGCTGCACCTGGAGAGAGGAACCACTCCAGTCACGGGAGCCTTAATGTGACTGTGTCCGTTTGTGTCTCTCCCCAGGCTGCTGATCGTCTACCCCTGGACCCAGAGGTTCTTTGCCTCCTTCGGGAACCTGTCCAGCCCCACTGCCATCCTTGGCAACCCCAAGGTGCAGGCCCATGGCAAGAAGGTGCTCACCTCCTTCGGAGATGCCGTCAAGAACCTGGACAGCATCAAGAACACCTTTTCCCAGCTGTCCGAGCTGCACTGCGACAAGCTGCACGTGGACCCCGAGAACTTCAGGGTGAGCTGTGCCCCTGACGTGCCCTCCCCACCGCAGCGTCTCCCCTAACCCTGATCCCCACCAGCAGAGGGATTTACCCCAGGCAGGGCAGGGCGGGAGGAAGAGGGGCTGGTGGTTGGCATGAGGGGGAGATGCAGAGGGACGGAGAGGGAAGGGACCCAGTGCAGCGTGGTGGGAAGGCTCCACACAGTGAGAGGTGACAGGGGCTGTGTGGATGGGACGAGCAAGGGCGGATGGGGGATGGGAAGGGGAGGACATGGTTTGAGTGCGGGAGTGGAGGGGGAGAACAAAGCAAAAGCAGTCGTTGAGCACGAAGAGGTTTGAGCCGAGGGGAATAGAGAAGGAACAGTGCAAAGCTTGGCACAGAGGAGAACAGAGATGAGTGAGGAGCAGGAGATAGCGGCTGGATGCCAAAAGCAGAAGAGGATCTACAGCGAGGAAACTTTGGCTGAGAGTGCCTCTGTGGGGAATTAACCCCAACATTTGTCCCCAGGCTGGGGCTGGCAGAGATCCCCCTATGTCAGCATGAGCTTGTTGTTTGTGCCAGGGTGCTCTGCGGGGCCAAGCACCGGCTCCTGCTGCACTGGGAGCTCGGCTGGGTCTTCTGCTTGGGAGAAACCCCAAAACAAAGCCAGAAGGGACAAAGAAAAATGCAATCCAAAAGAATTGTGGAGAATTTTTTGTTACTCTTCCCATATGGTAGCAGAAGCCGAACCTTAAGAGTAAGAGCAGAGACCAAATTTAAGGTGCACCTTAAAAAGGGCTTGGGGGAGGTTTTTAAGACTGCAGATTTCCTGGAGGCTTCCCTGGGTGTAATGTGAGTGCTTGTGTGGGGATGTGCCGGGCATTGCTAACCTGAGGGTGCTCTTGTCCCCACAGCTCCTGGGTGACATCCTGATCATCGTCCTGGCTGCCCACTTCGGCAAGGATTTCTCTCCCGACTGCCAGGCTGCCTGGCAGAAGCTGGTGCGTGTGGTTGCCCACGCTCTGGCCCGCAAGTACCACTAAAGAGCCGCAGGAACGCCCCGGCAGCGCCCTCGGTGTCCTGCACCCGCTGCCGTGCCGGAGCCAACAGCTTCTAACAGCCAAATAAAGCTCATCCTGTGAAGTCTCCTCTGCGTCTGTGTGTCCCTGAGGGCCTGGAGGGCTTGGGGGAACAGCTGGGCTGGGCTGTCAGCTCGAGCAGGGTCCCAGAAAATACCCCCTGCCTTTGTTTGGGGTGGTTTTGCTGGTTTGTGTGGGATTTGCCTCTGGAAATTGTGCCTTCAGGATATCGGGTTGATAAAGTCCTGCCACCCCCGGGGTCACACATGGGGACTTTGCATGGAGGATCTGCTCAGAATTTTACTGTAAAACCTGCATTTCTCTCCTAGACAAGGGAAATTGAGAGAATTCATGTTTTTCTGGGGGGAAGATAAACAAATTGAAGACTTTAATCTACCCTGGCTCATCCCTGGCATAAAACCTTCCCGAAATCAGCTGAGTCACGCAGGCCCAGCAGCCAGCTGGGTGGGGGCAGGTTTTAGATAAACATTTTGCTATCAAGGCCTGTCCAGACTTTGTTTATTCACATCCCTCCCACCCTGCGCCGCCCACTCTGCAATTTGGGGGGGGCCCGATCCTGCCAAGAGCAGCGACTTAATTTCCTGGATGCGAGTTTTGGGTGGGTTTAGGTGTCTGCAGAGCAGGGCTCCTTCGGGTAGGGTTTGTTCTTGGCATGGGAAGCACATCTGAGCAGAGCATGACGCAGCAAAAGTGACGCTTGGCTGAAAGGATGTGCTCGTTTCTAAGGGAAAAAACTGGGCAAAGCTATTTATGCCAGCATTTCTGACACCCAGTTTGCACTGTGCTCTGTCTCTGCCTCACCGACATCTCTGGGTACTCCACTCTCTGCCCCTGACCCACAGGAAGGTGTTAGAAGCCCCCTGTGATCCATAAATGCCCTCTCTCAGTCATGTCACCCAAAGAAAGAGGCATTCTGTTCCTGGCATCAAGGTACATATGGAGAAGGAGAGAAGATCATTCACAGCAAGTCCCAAAGGGTTTTTCTCCCTGCAGGGAGACTGGGCAGGCACAGAGTCACCAAACCCCCAAATTCTACGTGACTTTTCATAGGCTTTGTGACAGATATCAATAGTTTCCTCTGAACGTGATTGTTCATGGACTTCAGGCAGAAATGAGTGAACTGTTTGAATAAGCAGGTCTCCTCCTGCAAGCGAGGTGTCTGGGGGTAGGAAGGACAACACAGTTGGAGAGGGACTTGGGACAAGGGCTGGAGGGACAGGACCCAGGGAATGGCTTCCCACTGCCAGAGGGCAGGGCTGGATGGGATATTGGGCAGGAATTGTTCCCTGGGAGGGTGGGCAGGCCCTGGCACAGGGTGCCCAGAGCAGCTGTGGCTGCCCCTGGATCCCTGGCAGTGCCCAAGGCCAGGTTGGACATTGGGGCTTGGAGCAGCCTGAGACAGTGGGAGGTGTCCCTGCCATGGCAGGGGTGGCACTGGAGGGGCTTTAAGGTCCCTCCATCCCAGCCCATTCTATCATTCCATGATCCTACAACCCGAGCAGACCTCCAAGGTTCTGGTGTTCCCTGCACCTGGTGAGACACGGCAGGGTGGGAACAGCCCTCACTGGTGCTGCCTTGTGGCTTCATTCCCGTCTCCATTCCCAGCTGGGGATGCCCCCAGCACACGCATCCTGTGGGATGTCCTCTCCCCATGCTGCTTTTCCTGCTCCCATTCCATGATGTCAGAACATCCCTGTGAGTGCCAGCACCCCTTGGGTGGTGCCCAGTGCAGCACAGGCAGCACCCAGGTCGTGGTGGGGCTGATTAGGGCGTGCAGGAGGGTGGGCACTGGTGGTAGCCTTGTGGCCTTTTCCCTGCATATTCCCCCTTCCTGCCTGTGCCAGGCTGAGCTCGACTTGATCCGTCATTGTGGTCCAGCCCCCAGCTGTGGGGACTGGATTTTCTGGAGAAAAGGCAAATGTAAGCAAATCTAATGAAGATTATTAATTCCTATTCCACTGAAAAAAAAAATCTACAACTGGAGTGGGAAAAAGATATTGTCAGGCTGGAGACCTCCCTTGCTGTTTTCTTTCTTTTAATTGCTTTTCCTGCCACATTTTCAGCGCAGAAGACACTTAGCAGGAGAGGGTCCCTGGAGGAAGTGCCGATGTCTGAGAGGAGCTGGGTTAGCCCTGCGGCTCTGCTGCAGCCTGGTCACCCCCTCGCCTGTTCCCAGCCTGACAGGACCCAGCAGCTCTTCCTTAGCCCAGTCCAAATCCTGTGGAAAACAGCAGGAAAACAGTACATTGGCCCTGGCTCCTTGGGATCAGGATAAAAACCCCCGTGCTGATTTCAGTAAGAACGGCATTTCTTGGGGTTTATGCAGAAAACAAATGAAGAAATCTCCCCAGGGCGCTGCTCCTGGTCAGGGTGCTTCACCCCGGGTATGTCCAGGGTGTGTCAGGGGAATCCAAACATCCCCTCCAGGAGAGCCTGGCCTGGCTGAGTGTGGCAGGGGAATGTGGAACTTGGCAGGTTCAGAAGGGGCAGGCCCTGGGCTCCCCCACAACCTGGACATCCCTGAGCTGAGCTTTTGTTGTTTTTGGAGCCCACAGCAGAACCTGCAGCAAGAAACCTCGTGTTCCAAGCCCGTTTCACGGCTCTTTGTGGATGTGGCTGAAAGCGGGAACGGGCTGGTCCTGTTTGGGCCCTGCTCCCTGCCCACAGCACCGCATGGGGCTGCTCCTGTCATGTCTGAGGGGACAACGTCTGCGTGGGTCTCACACGGCATGGACGAGCTGTAGGGTCCTTCCAGCCCAAACCATTCTGAGATTCTGTCTTAGAATGTCTTGAATTGGAAAGGAACAATCACGATAATTGAAGTCCAGCTCAGAAGTTGGACTCCAAAGTCCAACTATGATTCTTCCTGCTTCGCAAGGCACAAATAAATCAAAGAGGTGAAGTTCTGCTACAGGAGGAGGATAAAGGGGTTAATGCAGAGTTTGGCTGCAGAGCTTGAGCATCCTCTGAGCAGCTCCAGCACAGCTCCTGGTGGTGCAAGGACACCCAAGCCCCCGGGCAGGGCAGGGGCCTGCAGGGTTTGTGGGGGGCAAAACCCTCTGCGTGGCTCTGCCACAGGCTCTGTGTCGGCCTGAACATCCATCACCTCACGGATGCCAGGCAGAGCCCAGCGCTCCAAGAGCTGAGGCACAAGGCTCACAGGCCCACGGTCGGCGGGGATGGCCCATTGCCGGGGCTCCTGCAGCCCTTCCCCTGCAGGGGGCCCATGCTGCAAGGTGGAAGAACTGCCCTCACAGAGGGGAAGGGACAGAGCTCTGGAGCTCAGGATAACCAGAGGCCCCTTCCCGGGTGCCACGCCCTGGCCATGCCCCCCTGCTCCCCTCCTGCCCCCTGGGGACCCCCGCCCATCCCAGCCAATGGCCCCGCTGGATGGGCCGGGGAGGGGCTGCGGGCAGGGGATAAAAGCCCCGGCGGGCTCTGGGCTCAGCTCCGGGCTCGGTGTCCTCCTGCAGCCCAGCGCAGCCGCCGCCACCATGGTGCACTGGTCAGCCGAGGAGAAGCAGCTCATCGCCAGCGTCTGGGGCAAGGTCAACGTGGAGGAATGCGGCGCCGAGGCCCTGGCCAGGTAGGGCCAGCTGCTGGGAACCCGCCCGGCTGCACCTGCAGGGGGAAACCGGGGCAGCTGCATTCGGGAGCGTTAACGCGTGTCTGCTTCCCTCCCCTCCATCCCTCCCCAGGCTGCTGATCGTCTACCCCTGGACCCAGAGGTTCTTCTCTAACTTCGGCAACCTGTCCAGCCCCACGGCCATCCTTGGCAACCCCATGGTCCGTGCCCATGGCAAGAAGGTGCTCACCTCCTTCGGAGATGCCATCAAGAACCTGGACGGCATCAAGGGCACCTACTCCAAGCTGTCCGAGCTGCACTGCGAGAAGCTGCACGTGGACCCCGAGAACTTCAGGGTGAGCTGTGCCTGCAGTCCCAGCCCTTCCCTGGGCTGCGTGGGGAGAGCCAGACTTCGCTGTTGCTCTGTCCAGAGACATTTTCTTGGGCTGGGGGGGAAGAATCCCTTTGTAATACCCAAGAGGGGTGATGGTTTGTACAAGGGTCTTTGCAATAGTGTCTGTGACTTTCTCCCTAAAAAGTTCCGGTTTTGGTGCCAGCACAGCACCAGGGAGGAGGAGGTACGGAGAGTTGGTTACCCGGAGGAGATCTGGCTGGGCAACGACCCCAGGGAAAGGTGCAGCCTGGGCTGGAGGAGTCAGAGCAGAGGGAAGCTCAGCAGAGCATTTCAGGAAACCCAAGCTCCCACAGCAAGATAGGCAGAACCAAGGAGCAGGATCGTGCCTTGCCCAGCACCAGGCATGGGGCACTCCCCCCTTCTCCAACACTTTTATTTAAAAATGGATCGTTCTCTTCATTTATGTCTAAAGACAAAAAGAAAAAAAAAACAGTATTTTTCAGGGTGGGGCTCAGGCCAAATCCAAATGCTTTAGCATTCCAAAAATGGGGAAATAGTTGAAATTTCTTTCTTTCTGGTTTCATTTTATTTTATTTTAAAGAATTAAACAAATATTGTTTTCCCAAAACCCAGAGCTTTCTGTGGGAAAACTGAGGACTCTGTTGGCTCAGGGAACAGGGAGTGAGCCATGCCCACTCATGGACCAGGGGCTGAGGAGGAAAGGGAGGAGGAGTGTGCAGTGTGTGAGATCCTTTCAGGAGGGCAATTCCGCCTCCGGGAGGAGCCGGGGAAGGAAACCTGTGGGCTGCGGGTGGTGTCTGGGGGTGGACAGGAAGGAGAAGGACTGGGGAGGGGGGAAATCCGCAGCAGAAAAAGCGGGGAGAGGTAAAGGAGAAGCTGTTTGGAGCCAAAGGCACGGCAGGACGCAGGAGGGTGGTGCAGGGGGCTCCAGTGACAGCAGAGCCTTGGTGGCAGCGGGTCCGCCCGGGATGTCCCGAGCTCCCTGCTCAGCTCCGACTGACCAGCAGCTCCCAGCAGCGCTGACCCTGACCCTGCCTGTGCTCCTTTCTCCTCCAGCTCCTTGGAGACATCCTCATCATCGTCCTGGCTTCCCACTTCGGCAGGGATTTCACCCCTGCGTGCCAGTTCGCCTGGCAGAAGCTCGTCAGCGTCGTGGCTCACGCTCTGGCCCGCAAGTACCACTGAGCAGCCCAGGGAGAGCAGGAGCCCCGGCGCTCGGGGAGCGGCCCGCTGCGAACCCCCGACCCCAAATAAACCCTCCACGGCTCACCCGCGGCGTGTCCCCATGTCTGTCTGTGCTGGGGAGGGGGCTGGGGGCTGTCCCGGGGACGCGGTGCCATCCGCGCGGGCGATTCCCGGTCTCCGAGGCTTGGCAGACCGGGATTCCCCAGCTCCGCAGTGCTCTCAGGTGCGGTCGCTGCCGGTGCAGCGGCGGGGACCGGAGCTCGGCGGGGCGGCTGCACCGGGAGCGCCGTGGGCACGGGGGGGCTGCGAGGAGAATCATGGAATCACAGAATGTCCTGAGTGGGATGGGAGCCACGAGAATGAATCACCGAGTCCAGCTGCTGGCCGTGCACAGAACAACCCCAAAATGCCACCATGCGCCTCAGAGAGCTGCCCAGATCTGTTCTCCCGGTTCTGCAGTAGTGTGGGCTGAGGCGCAGCCAGCAGCATCCGGAGCACACCATTCCCAAATCAAGGTGCTGCTGCCCTCAGGGAGCTGGTACCTGCTGTGCCCCTCCCTAGGCCCGGGGATGCACCATCTCCTGTGAGAGCACCTGATCCAGGAGAAAGTCTGAACTCAGACCCCTGGGAGGTTCAGAAGATGCTGAATGGGGGGACGAGGGCTGGAGGGGCAGGACCCAGGGAATGGCTTCCCAGTGCCAGAGGGCAGGGCTGGATGGAATATTGGGAAGGAATTGTTCCCTGGGAGGGTGGGCAGGCCCTGGCACAGGGTGCCCAGAGCAGCTGTGGTTGCCCCTGGATCCCTGGCAGTGCCCAAGGCCAGGTTGGACACTGGGGCTTGGAGCAGCCTGGGACAGTGGGAGGTGTCCCTGCCCATGGCAGGGGTGGCACTGGATGGGCTTTGAGGTCCTTTCCCCACCCGAAGCAGTCTGGGATTTTCATGGTGGGCTCCAGGAGGAGAGGTGCCACCTCCCAGTGGCTGAGGAATCACAAGCATAGATCACAACTGTGATTTCTGTAATTTAACACTATTTCCCAATGCCTTTTGCTACCCATTTTGCAAAGAGCAATCTCCTCTCCTGAAATCTGCTCAGTCATTACTCTCTGCCGTTGTTGTGGACGTTCCCTTCCTTTCTTTCCCAAGCAGCACCATGTGCAGCTCATTCATCAACGTTTTATGATGCCGTGAGAGAAGAGAACAATCCATCATCCTGCTGGGGTGAACTTCCCACCATTCCAGAGCTGCATGATGCAATTCAGAGGGACTCAGGAGTTTTACATCTTGTCTAAACCACACCTGAACCAAATCTGTGCTGATTGCAACTCCCAGCATCTTTTAAGGAATTCTTATTCAAATGTTAGTCAGGAGCAGAGGAACCAGGAGACTATCAGGAGTAATTATTTTTATCTGGCCTTATCCCCACACTTATCAACATTGCAGGAGCAGAAAAGGTCCCCAGTTCACTTCTCAGCACAAGCCAAAAATACTCTTTAGGCAGCTCTGTGCTGCCCCTGCTGGGGTTATTTGTCGTGTATTTATAGGCACGATTTTACACCTCTCGAGGGAATTCTGTCAGGAGTGGCAGCATCATGGAGCATTTCAGGAGCCTGAGCTGGTGGGGTTGGAATGCAATCACCACATCAGCTGCCCCTGGGACGTGTCTGCTGTGTTGGACACTGCTGGAAGGAGGGGGACAGACAGGGTCCTTGCTCTGATGCTTAGAAGATGCTTCATTGCTTTTGAGAGGTAAATAAAGATGTTGTTTTCTCCAGAAACCAGAGTGGAAATTCCCGACTTGCCCGGAGAATCCGTGCTCCTGCAGTGACTGTTTCGGGCAGTTTGTGATGCCGTGTGTTACATCACAGCGATATTTGGACAGAAAATCTCTCTGCCTGTGGCGCAAGGGGTTCCTTGCAGATTTCCTAGGATGGGCTTAATCCATATGGCCAAAGCAACTCTTCCATGAGCCCCTTGTGCAAGGGCTGGCTGGGAACAGGATCACAACTTTTTCCTATGTCACTGCCATGATCTGATGTCATGGCAACTGCAGCAGCGCTGCAAAGCCCCTCAGAAATAGCATGTGGATGTTAAAAGGTTTTTGATCCCTTGGTGACTTTGGAGAAGGGAAGGTTGGAAACCCCAGAGGGACTTATCAGAGCTGATCTGCCTCATCTTTCCTTTGTTCCGCCCCCTTGCCTCCTCCCCCCTCTGTCAGTGCCCTTCGAGCCCAAATTCTCTGCAGCAGAGAACCAGACACGTGCAGGAATCACATTTCTGAGCTGCTGCTGAGTTTCTCTTTCCTACCCCAAAGTCTTACCCGAAGTGCAGGAGTTCTGACTGCCTGGCACAGAGTGACCTCAGAGACCAGACCCTTCTGCTGTTTGACTTTGTTGGCAGCGTTTTTACCGCGTCTCCCTCCATCTCTCCTTGCCCAGGCCAGGTGCTGGCTGCTGTGCAGACAGGTCACCCCGCTCCTCCTTCTCCTCAGCCCTCTCTCCCCAAAGTTTTGCTGTGGGAAAACTTGAATCTTGTCAAGCACACGGAGAAGGGAGCGTGGGGCTTTTGCACGGAAAGACTGACCAGAATCCCAGAATCGCTGAAGTCAGAAAAGCCCTCCGAGGTGACAGAGTCCAACCTGCGATGATCCCCAGCTGGTCAGCCGTGCCGAGCATGGCTGGAGATGGTGACCCAGCTCCTCTGGGCTCCCTGGGAGCCTGGCAGGTGGTGCTGGGACGCACAGCCCAGCAGGGCTTGTGCTGCCCACCGGCTCTTCCGTCGGGGCGGGAGCTGAGCATCCTTGGGCGCGGAACGGCCGCTGCTCCCACCCAGCGCAGCAGCGCCCGGGCTGTGGGAACTCACCCGTCCCTGCGCACACTGAGCGCTGCTGTGTCCCACAGGGACACAACAGGAGGGCCAGGGGAGGAGCAGGTGAGGAATATTCCTGCCCGTGTCCCGCCGTGCAGCAGTCCAGGTGAACAGCTTCATGGATGGGTGTGGGGGCAGGATCTCCGCCCTCCGGGGCAGCCCCGTGGGGGGAGGATGTGACTTGTCCCAATTTTTGCCCATTTTTACCAAGACCAGAACAGTGGGTGATGCACAGTGAATAAATCCATCCATGTATTTTTGTGGGATGTTGCAGAGGATGAGGATGCCGTGCACGTCCGAGCTGGCACACCCAGATTCAAACAGTTAAATCTGGATTTTCATGTTGAGGGCTATAGAGCACGCTGGACAGCTGCCTGCTAATTTAACTTATCAGGCTAATTATTGAGCTGCTGAAGTGGAGAGTGGAGGCGCAGATGTCTGGAGCTTTGTCTGAGATGTGGGGCAGTGGAAAATACACCAATTCCATTTCTCATGGCATGCTGATGAGTCTAGTCCTCAATTAAATAATGCCAAGTTCCTTGTTTACATAGACAGATTGAGTGTGAATTCCTTGAATGCTGGGGGCTGGAAAAGCTTAACTTCTCCCACATCAGCCCCTAAAAAGAGCAGTGGGCAAGTCGGGAAGTCATTAGTGTCAGCTCGAGGGGCATTTTATAACTTGCTTTTAATTTTTTTCTTATAACCCCTAAGGCACCGTTCTGCATTCAAAGCTTGAGCCCTTTAAGCATTTCTCTTCTGTTATGATTTGTATTCCACAGAGCACAGCATTTCCCGGAGGAGTCTGTGGGCTGGGTGGGAAGCCCTGGGCTGACAGTTCTGTAGGAGAGACGAGCGCTGGGTTTGTGCATATGCTGCCTAATTTTCCTCACAGCTGTAGCTGCAACAACAACATTTCTGATAAGAATTATAGTTGCTGTGTATTTTCCTAATAAATATCAGCTGAAATGCCTGGTACTGGGAGCTGCTGGGGTTGCAGCAATGGCAGCAGCAACTGGAACAGTGAATAAACTCGGAAATGAAGGGAAACAAAAGGTTCTGGATTTGCCACTGCCTCAGTCCTGTAGGAGTGACCTGTGCCCTCGGGGCCGGCGTGGGTGACAGATAAATTCTGGTAATTGCTGCTGTTCCTGTGTCTCCTGGGAGCCCATCTCCACCATGCCAGGTGCTGCACAGACACAAAGCAGGGAGACAACTGCAGCCTTTCCCCTTTTCCTTCCACTGAAGGGTGTGATAAGAGGTAGCAAAGGCTGCAGGTGGGGGACAGGAGGACCAGTAGAATCGTGGAATGGTTTGGGTTGGGAGGCACCTTAAAGCTCTTCTTGTTCCACCCCCTGCCATGGGCAGGGACATGTTCTGTGGGACAGTGGCTCCAGCTGGAGGCAGCCCCACAGTCACGGATGTCCCAAATCCCACGACTAAATGCTTCTAATGAAATCACCTTGTAGGGGGAATGGAGGAAACTGGGATTGCTGCAGGACTCGTTCTGCTCTGCGTTGTCAGCAGTGAGTGCATGGAGGGCACGGGGAACTCCCAGAGCTTGCACAGGACAGCAGGGCAGGCACTGGACTGATAACAACTGTCTGCTGTGTTTTTACAGGGCTGATAAAACCCCAGTTCCACAGAGAAGATGTGCTTCCTTCTGCTGAGCAAGCTCTGTGCAGCCCCAGCGCACCCAGAGCCCCCCGAGACCTGGCAGGGCAGCGC
Source organism: Ifrita kowaldi (assembly GCA_013398055.1). Lineage (NCBI taxonomy): Eukaryota > Metazoa > Chordata > Aves > Passeriformes > Cinclosomatidae > Ifrita > Ifrita kowaldi. Next base: position 18,484 of record VZRS01001825.1, read on the forward strand.
TGGGATCACGAGTCCTGCACCAGCCAGTCCCACTCTTGCCCTCTTACCGCTCTTGCTGGGTGGTGCTGGGTGTGTGTAACACAGCTGTTGACGTGGGAAACCTCATGAAAATTTGTCAAACCCAGTGCTCAGCCCCAAAAACCCTCGGAAGGGTCTCAGCCCAAGGAAGAGGGTGTCTGGTTTTTGGGTCACAGCAGTGAAATCCTGCCAGGTAAAGCACTGAGGAGCAGTCACTGCTTGGTCTGACCAGGAATGTTCAAGGTGCATTTTGTTATTTTTCTGTGTATTCTCAGCAAATACCCTTTGGGTGTTGATGTGCCCCTTCAGGCTTCCTGGGTTGTTCTCAGCAGTGACAGCTTTCTGTAAGGAAAAGAGGCCACCAGGATTTATTTTGGCTGTTCCTAGCCCGTCCTGGGGGGTGGATGCTGCACAGTGAGGGCAGCACCGGCCCTTGGCTGCACCCAGCACTGCCAGCAGTAATTTTGGTCTCTTTTCAGGGCACGGCACTGCTTTGTCTCTGTTTTCTAACCTCATGCCAAAGCAATCCCATTCAAATACACGGAAATCAAAGCAGAGGGAAGTGTGGGGAGAAGACAGTCAATTCTGGGGTGAAATCCAGAGTGCCCATCCCTGGAAGTGTTCAAGGCCAGGTTGGACATTGGGGCTTGGAGCCACCTGGTCTGGTGGAAGGTGTCCCTGTCCTTTGTAAGCCAGACTGCTCCGTGGTTCTGTAAAACCAACCCCAGCTCCCTGCTCCAGGGTGGCCTGAGCCACTGCTCCAGGCTCTGGCTGGAACGGATCTCCTGGCTGGCAGCAGCTTGAACACCCAGCACACATGAAGGCTGCTCATTTCGAGAGTCCCTGACCCCGGTTTGGGTGTAATTCTGCACAAAGGTGCTTCCCTCAGGCCTCTGGGCTTGGGAGGGAGGGAGCTCACTGCTCCTTGCTCTGGCTTTTCCAGGGGAGGAGCCCCAGGTGCGTACCAGTGATGCCATGAGGATTTTTGGCTTTTCTTTTATACCTTTTTACAACTTCTGTATTCTTAGTGCTTTTTGCCTTCATTCTTGGACTTGTTTGTTAAGCTGGGAGACTAAACATTTTAGAAGTTTTTTAGTTAGAGATCAGAGTGCCCCAGACCCCAAGGTCCTCTCCAGAACGCATTATGTGAACTGAGACAGAACCATCCAGGGGAAGGTTCCTTGGGGAGGGGAACCACCCCAAGCCTCATTTGAACCTCTCATTGGGGAATTTTTGATAGATTTGCTAATTAGTAACACCTATAATGTTAGGCCAGGTCTTCTGGGGGTGTGCATTGAGGTGTGCACGGAGGTGCATTTGACCTAGACGTGGTGCACCTAAGGATCCTTAAAATAAATACCAAGGTAAAATCCCTTTTTCCCTTCTAACCATGTTTGACTCTTGATTTTGAGACCAGGAAAAGGCATCACCAGGACCTGGGCTCCGACATCGCCAGGTGACCCCCTCACCTGGAGATCTGAGCGTGGGTTCAGTGCTTTGTGGAGGAGATTCCTGAACCCTTCTGTGCAGGTGCTGCAGAACACATCTTCTCTGCTGGCTGGGAGCCCCGTCCTCATTTTAGATCTGCTTTTGTCACTATTATTATTATTATCTTAAACCATTTGCACCTCTGTTTTCCTTCTTTCTGCGAATAAATCTCAGGCTTGATGATCTTTTCCTTCTCTAAAAATAACCTTGGCAGCAGAGGCCTGAGGGAAGTGCCTTTGTGCCAGGCAGTTTCTGCATCTCAGAGCTGAGCACAGCTGAGAACCCGGGCAGTGCAGCAATGCTTTGCCAAGCACCCAGCAGCTTGTGGATGCCAAAACGCAGCACTGTGAACATCTGCCAGCCCAAGGGGGGCAGATTTTGGACTTGGATGTGCTTGTATGTACAAATTCGAGTGCTGTTTTCCAGCATGAATGAAGTCAACAATACCACATCACCCTCTCCTGGAGGGGAGAGCTCTGGCAGCTCCTTGTGCTGCCCAGGAACTACTTCAGCATGCTGGGAAGAGGAGATTTCAGTCCTACTTCCCCACCTGGCCAAGCTGAAACATGGGCAAGAATTGTCCTTCCTTACAGGTTTCTGGCCCCTCACCTGGGCGCAGGTCCCTGCTCTGTAGGAAGCAGAATCTCAGTTGGCTGCCAGGACCCATCGGTCCTATCACGGCACATCTGGCACTGCCAAAGGCAGTTTGTGTCGCCCCTGCTCTGCCCTGGATGGCTAAATGGTGTGTACAGCTCTCACTAGCAAGATAAAGGGTCTGAGGGCAACCAGCTCTTCATGACATGGGCACCCTCCCCTAAAACTGATCATCACTGCAACTACAGCAGCCCTGTCAAAGTGATCTGATATTTAGAGCTGACGTGTAAAAAGCAGCCCAGAAAAGCCCAGATCACCTTGCCTGAAATGTGAATATTGAAATGGGTATTTCTGTATCCGTACCCAAATAGGAGCTGCCTGAGCATCTTCCCTCCAGGCTGCCAGTGAATGTCTTCATATCCCTCTCCAAGAGGTCCCCCAGGGCTCCCAGGCTCACTCGGTGCTTCTTCACTTTTTTTGGCTGCTCTGCAGTGTCAAAGGGGATGATGCAAACACGCTCCTGAGAGGGAATCCCAGTGTCCAGCGGGAGCTGCTGGGGGGTTGCCTTGGGCTGGCACCAGCAGCTAAATAGGGCTGGGAATGGTGTCAAAGCAGGATGGGAATGGGGTGTTGGTTTATTGCCTCAGCAAGGGAGTTCAGGCGGGAGGAAACTTTGCTGGGAGACTGTTGGGGCGCCCTCTATGAG
>VZRS01001826.1:326-17425 GCA_013398055.1 Ifrita kowaldi
GGCGGCTGCGGGCCGGGGGCTTCCGCAGGAGCTGGTACCCTCACGCCGCCTCGGCGCTGGGCTGGGAGCGGTACCGGCCCCGGCGGGAGGCGGAGAGCCGCGGCGTGGACCTGATCGCTGTCACCGCAGGAAAGCGGCCCCGCAGGACGAGGGATGACGGGGGGCTGGTCCCCAGGTGCGGACAGGGGCAAGGGAAGGGGAGGAGAGGGGGCAGCAGCCATCACCAGCTTCCCCAGCCATCACAGGGATCCCCAGGCTGGCCCCCGTGTCTGTCCCCTCTTGGGGCAATGGGTGACGCTGGGAGGGTTTGGGAGTCTGGGGCAAAGTCCCACTGCTTCCCTGGACAGGGCAGGGGTTTTGCGGGGGAGGAACCCCTATCTCCAGGCACCGCCACCACCAGCATCCTGTGAGCTTGTCCCGGTGCAGCGCTGGGAGGGCGGTGAGTGTAGGTGGCTGAGCCACCATCACGGTGGAGGACACCAGGGACAGCCCTCCGGGAGACCTGCTGTGCCCGGGAAGCTGCCCCGAGACCCCCTTCCTGCTCCTTCCCCGCTGCAGGCAGAGTCTGGGCTACAAAGGGTTACGCAAGGCACCCTGGAGTGACACCACTGCCACCAGCCCGGGAGCTCAGCTCCTTCCTGGTCGGATCCCAGGCTCGGTGAGTGCCCAACTCTGTCCCCCGGGATCTGTCGGCCGTGCTTTCTGGCTTTCAGTCGTGCTTTCACCTGGGGAACCAGCCATGCTTTGTCTCTCTCTGGGTGGCTTCAGGACCCAGTGACCCTCCTGGAGCTCTGCTCCATAGCAGGGATATACCCCGGAGGATCACAGCTCCACGCCCCACGGCTGGAGGACGTGCCTCTCTGCTGCTGATTTACACTTGGTCCGGAGCAGCCCTTCCAGAGACCTTTTCCCAGCGCAGGGGCTCGGGATCAGCCCATCGCTCTTTGGGTGGGGTTGGGGTAGAGCAGCCTCTGGAGGGATCCGCGACCTCTGTGCTGCATGGTCAGGACCAGACAAGCGACGCGTGGTTTTGCAGCACTGGCTGAGAGCAGGGACCTCGCTGATCCCAGGAAGGCTTTGAGGCTCTCAGGATGAGGACCCCTATCGGGGGGGGTTGGCTGCGTACACGGCTGGGGTGGACAGTGTGTGTGTGTCACTGTCCGATCCCCCGACTCATTGCTGTCCCCATGGCGGGCATTGTTGGTGGCGTCACCCAGGGCCAGGCACAGCCCCGAGCTGGGGACCTGGCAGTGGGATGAGCTGCCCCAGCACAGCTCGGCTTTGTTTGGCTTCAAAACCCCTGGGAGGTGCTGCTATGGTACATGTGTGGGGCGGCGTGGGGCTCCCAGTGCTGCCAGTGCCCGGTGCTGGGTGTGTCGGGCTGGGGCATGGTCAGCTCTGCCCAGATACTGCCTCTCCCTGCGGGGCCATTCCAGGTGCGGGTTGGTTTCTGTCGGAAACCGGCTGAGCCGGCTCCTCCTGCTGCCAGCCTCGGCCTTTGGCTGGTGCAGGCCCTACGCCAGGTATTGGGGGGAGACTGGGGACAGGGACAGGGCTTGGTCGCACCGTGGGCGCACTGCCTGTGCCGCTGGCAACATGGGAGCTGCTGCCATCCCCATGCTGCCCCAGCCACTGCCCGGGGAGAGCAACGGGCAGCAGTGGAATGCCGGTTTGTGGCCAGTGTGTGGCACCCCGGTGATGGGACAGTAGTGGAACCCAGCTGGGGACAGTGAGAGGCTGTGTTGGGTGGCATCAGGGGTGGCTCTGGCACAGCAGATGTCACAACCCTGGGGAGAGTGGTGATCTGGCTGCTCCAGGTTGGTGTCTCTTGGACCTATAGCTCACACCATGTCACCTGCGGGTGTCCCGGAAGCATGAGCAACACTGGTAACACAGCTGAAACCACCCCACTGCCACACTGGGAGTTCCTGTTTATTATCAGCTTTCCTAGTGCCAGTACAGGACAGTGGGTGCTGCCACACTGGGGTCCTGTTCAGCCCCAGCTGCCCCCGGTCCCACGTGTCCCTGGGTGGCAGGGAGGCACTCGGGCTGGTTTCGGCAGCTGGTGACGCAGAGGGGACTCTGTCCTCCACACCCACCCGTCAGGTGAATGATTACCCCAGGCCTCTCCCAGCCCTCCCCGGGGCTGCAGTGAGCTGGGTGTCATTTCAGGGGCTCAGCTGGGTCTCGTTTTGGGGGCTCAGCTGTCTGCCTCAGCACCGCTCCAGCTGGGGCTGCCCATGGCATGTCCTTGTGCCAGGGCTGAGCTGCTGCGCTTGCCCAGGGCTGGTTGCCCACTGCCAGATCCCTGGTGTAGCATCACTCTGGCCTTGCCCACAGGGTGTCTCTGAGGCCTCCTGGTCCCACCAAAGCTGCCCTGTGGCCAATTCCCAAAGGGGTTGTGGAGGTTTTGAGCTCCCTGGGGCACCAGTGTGGGGATCCCTGACTGGGCTTGAGGGTGGCTGAGCTGCACTGCGGCGCTGTTAGGAGTGAGCAGAGCCCCAGCACAGCCACTCCAGAGCCCTTGGACACCACGGGCCATGTGGTGCCATGGGAACTGGTGGTGTTCAGTTTGGAGACGATGCTCAGGGAACCTGATTGCTCTCTACAGCTCCTGAAAGGAGATTGTAGTGAGGTGGGGATCAGCCTCTTCTGCCAAGTGACAGGACAAGAGGAAATGGCCTCAGGTTGCACCAACGGAGGTTCAGATTAGATACTGGATAATTTTTTTCACTGAAAGAGTGGTCAGGCAATGGAATAAATTGCCCAGGGAGGTGCTGGAGTCACCGTGCCTGGAAGCATTCAAGAGGCATCTGGATGTGGCACTTGGGGACATGGTTTAGGGGTGATTATGGTGATGTTGGGGTGACAGTTGGATTTGATGATCTTGAAGGCCTCTTCCTGCCTTGATGATTCTGTGATTCTGGTGGGCCCTGATCAAAGTGGCCTCTCCCTGTCCCACCCCATGGGAGCTGATGGGAGGCTCTGGTCCTGCTGTCTCCCACCCACCTGGGAACCCATGTCTCTCTAGGTTCATGCCGACATTCCCTCCAGGGAGCCAGGAGCTGGTGGAGATCCCTGGGCCCATCCCAGGAGTTTCAGCCTCAAAGGGACATTATTCTGTCAGTCAGGTTCATCTGTCCTAGGTGGAAAACATTGGATTTGGGGAAAACCCAGGGAAACCAAATGGTGAAACTGGGGCAGTGGTGTTGCCAAACCAGCTGGCAGAGCTGCTGGAGCCCAGGGTGGGTGGATGGGCACTGAAACACAATCCAAAGCAGCACCCCAAGGTCTGCTGGAGGGGAGTGAGACCACGAGGATGGCATGGACAGTGGGTCCCAGCCATGGAGATGAGTCCTGTCCTTGCCCTGTGTAAAACCTCCCCTTCCATGGACGCATGTCTGAGGGGATGGAGGTGGACCCCCAGGGGGGTGATTTCATGGTGCACAGATGCATCTCTGGATTCGGAGCCATGCAGGGTTAGCTGGGGTGCGACACAGCTGCCAGTCCCAGTGTCCTGGCACCATAGGACTCTGTCCCCTGCAGCCTCACAGTCCCTTATGGCTCAGCTTTGCTGCTGCTCTTTGTTGCAGCCTGATGTTGGATTGAGGAAGGGGCCAGCGGCTGCAAAGAGGAGCTGGAGCCAGTCAGAGTCCCCCGGCCATCTGGCTGCCACCGCTGCTCTCCCCAGCTTGTGCTGGTGGGTGCCCACCATGGAGGAGATGGTGATCTGGGAGCAGCACACGGTGACACTGAGCAAGGTGAGTGTGGCCTGGGGTGGCCCCGCCATGGGAGGGGACCGGGTCTATGGGGTCAACTCTGCCTGATCCCCCTTCTGCCCACGCCCACTAGGACCCACACCGGGGCTTTGGCTTTGCTGTCTCCGGAGGCCGTGACCGTCCCAACAGGACAACCGGGGACACAGCGGTGTTTGTTTCAGATGTGGTGTCTGGGGGACCAGCGATGGGTCAGCTCCAGTGAGTGCACGGGGACGTGGGGCCATAGGGGGTGCTCGCTGCCAGCGAGGGTGGGAAGGATGGAGAATCGCTCCTGCTGGGACAGGGCCAGCACCACTGTTGCCCTGCCTGGCTGGAATGGGATCTCTTGGGGTACACTTGCTACCCCCCCAGCTCCCTGGGCTGGGAGCTGTGCCTGGGGCAGAGTCACAGCTGTATTTTCCCTCCCAGGAGGAAGGATCACATCGTGATGGTGAACGGCCTTTCCATGGAGAACGTCCCATCCTCCTTCGCTATCCAGACACTTAAAACCTGTGGCAAGATCGCCAACATTGTGAGTGTGCTCTGTGGTGGGATGGGAGCTGGCGTCATGCCCATGCTGTGCATCATCCCAGCTATCCCCATCCCAGCTCCCCTGTTCCACATACACAGGGTTTGGGGCTTGAGAATTGCTGCAGGGACATCTCCTGGCAGAGACAGATGTACCCACCATCCTCTCCTACTCACTTTGCACCTGCAGACGCTGAGAAGACCGAAGAAGGTTCACCTCCCTGTGAGCAAGGGCAGCCCTGGGTCCCCCGCTGTGCCGCGGCACTACGACTCAGATGATGACTACAGGCTGCACCGCTCCCGGGATGACCTGGACCACAGCCAGGGCTACGACGGGGACTCATCCAGCGAGAGGAGCTCTGGGCACCACCACGATGACCGTCGCCATCACAAGCTGGTGTCACGAAGCCGGAGGCGAAGCCAGGACAGCAGCCACTGGATGCAGAGTGGATTGGATCGGAGAGGCCGTGGCCGACATTGCTCTGCCAATGCCTTTGGCCAGGACGGGGACACCAACGGGCTGGCCCTCGTGTCGGGCTTCAAGCGGCTGCCATGCCAGGATGTGCCAATGAAGCCCATCACGTCGGTCCTGGTGAAGCAGAAGCAGAATGAAGGTGAGGCCCTCCTGCTCCTGCTGTCCCTGGGTCTTGGCTGATTTTTGGCCATGCCTTCCCCCAGGGAAGAGGTGATGGCTGGGTGGGTGCAAGGGCCTGGCTGCAGCGAGGGAACAGGGCATGCCATGCTGGATGCACTAAACCTCCTGCCCTCAGCCAGGGGCTAAAGAGCTCAGCTTTGGGGCTTGCCAGTACCCCAAGGGGAGCTGGGGCTTGTGGGGATGGTGCCAAGGGGGGACCTTGAGGGGGTCCTGCATCTGCCTGACTCTGCCACCATCACGGCTCTCTCTGGTGCAGAGTATGGCCTGAAGCTGGGGAGTCAGCTCTTCATCAAGCACATAGTGGAGAGCGGGCTGGCGGCCAAGGGCAGCTCCTTGCAGGAGGGAGACCTCATCCTGAAGGTATGGGGGCCCTGGGCTGCATGGCACTCACTGGGGGTCTCATCTGCCCCTCTTTGGAGGGCTCATCCCTGGCTAGTGTCACTGCAGGGGCCAGCCATGGCTGTGCTGGAGGCAGTTCTGTCTGGTGCCCACTCCCTGCCCCAGCCCCCGTCTGTCCCAGGGACCCCGCAGGGGCTCTCAGGGCCCAGCTCCCTGTGTTGCCAGGGCTGGTGGCATGTCCTGCTGGCACAGTGGGGTCGTGTCAATCCCACTGTCCCCACGGTGTGTGGTCCCCTGCTGTGTGTCTGTGTCCCTACTGGATGACAGTCACAGACGTAAAATGATGCTTAAAGTATTTGGGGAGGAGGAAATAGAGGGAGGGAGACCCTTTGTTTGCACACCTGGTCCAGGCAGACCTGTGGCTGCTGGGAACTGGTGCCAAGGTGACTCTGGGGCAAACAGAAGGGATTGCATCCCACAGTCTGTTGGGAAAAGCTGCTACCACTCAGGGAGATCCCAGCCCCAGGGCCTGCTTGGGGCCTGACTCCCCGGCACCAAGCCAGGGCATGGAAGGGCAGTGCTGGGCCCAGGGCAAAGGAAAGCTGAGCTTCAGGTGTCTGAGGGGTCCATGCAGCTCCTGCCTCTGGGCAGGGCCCCAGGCAGGCGGAACAAGCCATGCTAATGTTTCCTCTGCACAGAATGAGGTCACACTGGGAGGTAGCCAGGAACAGAGACACAGAATAGGTGAAGCTGCAGGAGCTGGGGCTGGGCTGGAGGGGCTGGGGAGGGACCAGGAAGATGGCAGTCAGAGCATCCCATCCCAGTGGGGTGTTCCTGGGGCTGGCTTTCCCAGGAGCAGGTGCCCTGAGGCCTCCCGCTCTGCCCCTCCAGATCAATGGGGTAGCCAGCCAGGACATGTCCTTGGCTGAAACCCAGCAGCTCATCGAGCGGACAGAGGGGATCCTGACCCTGCTCATCCTCCGGGACCACCGGCAGTTCCTGGTCAACATCCCTGACGTCGACAGCCAGAGCGACAGCTCCCGGATGGACGGTGAGGAGCCACGATGGTGCGGCCAGGGCCAAATACACAGTGCAGGGGCTGCATGGTCACTGATGCATCTCCCCTCCTGCTGCTGCAGATATCTCAGACATCGACTCTGAGCTGTCCCATCTGCCATCTCCAGAGGCCTCCCCACGACCTCCAGCTGCTGCCAGGACAAATTCACCACCGTAAGGCCCACACTGTCCCCATGAGCCCCTCTGCCCCCTGGCAGATAATGCTGTGTTCTCCACCTGTCTGGGGATGCTGGTTCTCCATTCCTAAGCCAATGTCCCTGGAGGTGGTACTGCCATTCCCAGCTTGCTCTGCTGTCTCCACTGCCCACTTGACACTGCCTGCCTGTGCCCTGCCTAAATCCTGCTCGCCTTTGTTCCAGGGAGAGGAGACGAGCAAACAGGGAGTCTGTGGCTGAGGTAACTGTAGCCGATGCTCGGGGCCCAGGTGAGTGGACTGGGCACTGAGGGGGCTCGAGGCTCCTGTGCATCTCCGCTGCCCAAAGCCCCGGCAGAGCCGTGCCAGGGCTCCCTGTGCCTCAGCACAGCCACTGCTGCTCCTAGACCAGCTCTTCTTCCTGCAGACCTTCTGGAAGCCATGGAGGGGGATGGCCACAGCCCCCACACCAGCCCCACTGCCCGAGCTGCCCACAAGGATGGGTATGTCTGCAAGAGGCAGGGGGGTATGGCTGGGGGACATGAGGAGCTGCTGTGGCACAGGGTTGGGGTCACAGGGTCAGCGCCTCCCTGTCCTGACATCGCATGGCACCACTGGGCTTGACTGTACTTCCCCGTGGCAGGTACAGCACCAGCTCCAGGGTCGTGCGGTTTGTGAAGGCCAAGAGCGTGGGGCTGCGGCTGACAGGTGGGAACGATGTGGGCATCTTCGTGTCGAGCGTGCAGGAGGGGAGCCTGGCTGAGAGCCAGGGCGTCCGGGAAGGTGACCAGATCCTGCAGGTACCCGGGGCTGAAAATGCTCCATATGCTGCTGCACCTGGACTGGCCCCAGCCCTTTTGGGTCCAGTATCTCCCCAGGGTATCACCTCCAAGGTGACAGGGACCAGTTCCCTCTCCCACTCTGCCCTGGGCACTGATGTCCCTGGGTCCCCTGCTGCTGCCCATGCCCTCTGTTCTGCTGGCAGGACCATGTCCAAGTGCTTTTCTGTGGCAGGTGAATGACACCAGTTTCCAGAACCTGACCCGTGAGGAGGCTGTGGAATATCTCATGGCCCTGCCCCCAGGCGAGGAGGTCATGCTGTGGACCCAGAGCAAGCAGGACAGTGAGTGGTTACCAGGTTCATCCTGGGCTTGTGCCTCTCCATCCTCTGTCTCTTCTGCGCAAGCATCAGACTTGCTGGGCTTGCCATGGCCCTTCCTGCCCCTGCAGGGTGGTCCTTCTTTCTCCCTCCTCCTGAGAGCTGATGGGTGGGGACCAGACCATCCTGGCCCTGTTTGTGTCTCGGCTTCCTGGAGCACAGGGGCTTTCTGGCACCATGGCTCAGCCTGGAGAGGCCAGTGTGTGCTGGGGAGTCAGACCCGACTGTCCCCAGCATGCCTGAGAATGCCATGGGAGGAAAAGGTGTCCCCAAACCCTCCTTAGCAGCAAGGGCTACTGTGAAGCATCCTAGCCAGCCTAGTGTCTTTCCAAATCTCTCCAGCATCTTCCTCAGTCACCCCTTCCCCTGATGGTCCCTCTTGCCTTGGGCTCCAGTTTACAGGAAGATGATCTCATCCAACGTGGGTGACTCGTTCTACATCCGGACCCACTTTGACTTTGAGAAGGATACGCCATCAGGGCTCAGCTTTGTCCGTGGGGACGTGTTCCACGTGCTGGACACCATGTACCGGGGCAGGCTGGGGAGCTGGCTGGCTGTGCGCATGGGCAGGGACCTGCAGGAGCAGGAAAAGGGCATCATCCCCAACCGGAGCAGGTAGGGATGGAGCCAGGAACAGCCCCTAGACAAGCAGAGCCAGGGAAAGCTCCTAAGGGAGCTGGGGACATGGATGGTGAGCTCAGTGAGAGGCAGGGCAAGGGCTGGTGGGGCAGTGGTGGGAAGCGTGAGCTGGTGAATTCCCTTCTTGGGGTAGTGGGGCAGCTGATGGTCAAGTTGTCCAAAGTCCCAGAGAGAGAAGTCTACCACAGCCTCACCTGGCTGTGCCACTGGGCAGGGGTGCCAGCTTCTCCTGACCTGCTCCTCAGACCCAGAGGCTGCAGGTCCTGAGCCCTCTCCTCTCCCAGGGCCGAGCAGATTGCCAGCCTGGAGTCGGTGCTGAAAGCCACGTCTGGTGCCAACCCCTCCGGGGCAAGGGCTGAGTTTTGGAAGCTGCGGGGCTTGCGGGGAGCCAAGAAGATGCTGCGGAAGAGCCGGGAGGACCTGTCTGCCCTCACAAAGCAGGGGCACTACCCACCATATGAGAGGGTGGTCCTGAAGGAAGGTGGGCACCAGGACAGCCTGAACCACCTTGGGGATGTTGGTCCTGGGGCTGCCCTGCTGCAGATGCTGATGGGCCCCCCTCTCCTGGGAGGAGCAGGGCAAGTTGCAGGCCTGTGGGCACCCCGAGGAGCGGGGCTGGGTGCTCAGGTGCTGGGAGCTCTGCCCTTGCCCCCACCCACCCCGAGCACCTCTGTCCTCCCACAGCCAGCTTCAAGCGGCCAGTGGTGATCCTGGGCCCCATCGCAGACATTGCTGTGCAGAAGCTGAGCAGGGAGCTGCCTGAGCTGTTCGAAATTGCCCGTAAGTGCCCCCACACTGGGGAGAAAATGATATCCAGCAGCCCGATCCCGTGAGAGTTCCTTACCTTTGGCTCTCTCCCTATGACACCCCAACACCTTCCTGGGCTCATTCGCCCTATCCCCTCCTCTCCCTGAGGGACAGAGCCCTGGGGCCAGGCATGGCCGTGCCCAGCCTGGGGCTGTCAGAGGTGCAGTCCCTCTCACGCCCCATCTCTGTGTCCTGCAGCGAGCGTGCCCCGCGATGGGGCATCGTCCAAGGTCATCAAGCTGGACTCGGTGCGGCAGATCGCAGAAAAGGTGAGATCTTTCACATGTCCTTGGAGCCAGCTGGGGCCTGTGGAAAGCCCATGGTCCCCATCCCTGCTCCCAGCAGGGCTGATGGCTGTGCCCTGCCCCAGAACAAGCACGCCTTGCTGGACATCACACCCTCAGCTGTGGAGCGCCTCAATTACGTGCAGTACTACCCAGTGGTGGTGTTCTGCGAGCCCGAGAGCCGGCAGGGTGTCAAGGCCATGCGGCAGTGGCTGGCGCCTGACTCCAGGAAGAGTTCCCGGCGCCTCTATGCCCAGGCCAACAAGATGAAGAAGTATTGCAGCCACCTCTTCACTGCCACCATCAGCCTCAGTGGCAGCGGCAATGCCTGGTACGAGCAGATCCAGGACATCATAAGGACACAGCAAAGCCAGCCTGTCTGGACAACAGCAGAGCAGGTACAGGCACGGGCTCTGTGTGGCAAGGCTTGGCCTCCTGGGGCTGCAGCCGGGCAGGTGATGGGGCTGCGCATGGTCCCCACCGCTGGAATCCCACGTCTCTGTCATCCCCATCCCCCAGGCAGATATAGCACCCGAGGACAGTCTGGACCTGCTGAACCCACCAAGCACGGTGGCCTCAGGCTACCTGACGTGTGACAGCCATGCCAACAGTGACTACGACGACACGGATGGGGAGACGGGTGCCTACACTGATGGCGAGGCAGAGGATGCCTATGACCAGCCCGGGCTGGCCCGTTCCTCTGAGCCAGCACAGCTGGCCCCGAGCCATGGCCTGGACTCCTCCAAGCCAGCACAGCTGGCCCCACGCCACAGCCAAAGTGAACAGGTGGGTTGCCCCAGACTGGTACAAGGGCCTGAGGGGGCAGAAGAGGGTGGCACAGTGCCTGGTTCTGGGGTGGAATTCCCATCCTTGTGGCACAGGCAGGGTGTCACCTCTGGCTGCTGCAGGGTCCAGCTGTGTGTCTGTGCCCAGCTCTGGGTGTCCAGGGGCAAACACCCCAGGCTGGGGCACAGCCCCTGCCCTGCCCCTGACCCCCCCACCTGCTCTTCCCCAGGTGCCTGAACAGCCACGGCAGGGCCGGCGCTATGACAGCATCAGGTACCCTGGGCCCCGGGGTGGGGGTGGCAGCTGCCCAGCACTGGGGACGGTCCCGGAAGGGCACTGTCCCTGTGACACAGAGCCATCACCACCCTTCTGTCCCCCAGGGAATACGAGCACGAGGCGGTGAGGAGGAGGTTCACACGGGCCAGGGATGACTCAGACCAGGATGAAGGCTACGAGTGGGGCCCAGCCACAGATGTGTAGTGGCACTGCTGGCCTGTCCCTCTGGGCCAGCCCTCCCACAGCCCTGCACAACTGGGTGCAGGTGACAGCTCAGGTAGTGCCCCTGTGGCCAGGCTGGGTGGGCCCAATCCTGCCATACCCTGCATCACCAAGTGCCTGCACTACCACGTGCCTCCTTCCCTTTTGGCCACAGCCACTGCTACTGGAATAAAAGGGATGTTTGGATCAGGACAGGCTGTTTCTGGGGGTGCTGGGTGGCAGCGTGCAGAGGACACTGTGCAGCATGGTGGCCTTGCTGGGACCCAGGCACCTCCCTGGCCAGTGGCCCTGCGTACGCTGAGGCACCGCAGGGGGAACTGGGGCCTGGCACTTCTGCAGGCCGGGGATGTGCCCCCCAGAGCTGAACCTCCTCTGCTGCAGCCTCCCGTATTTCCCAAAATTTTTATTTTTAGAGTAACCGAGCACATAGACACAGCCAGGTCACCACTGCTGTGGTCCTGGGGGCCCTGGGAGTTGCTCACAAAAATGCTCACAGCCCCAAGTTCCCGGGATGTGGGGCTGGGCAGTGCCATGTTCCCTTTTGCTGCTCCAAGGGCTGTGGCTCTGGGCCAGACTGTGCGTGCAAGGTGATTCAAGGCCGCACCAGGGAAAAGCTGAGGCAGGTTCCCAGCTTGGTCCAATGGGTCTAACGGAGTTTGTTTGCACCCCAACAGGCCTCTGGCCAAGCCAGGGGAGAAGAGGTGCCAACAGTGCTTCTGCCCTTAAGGCCGAGTCTGGGAGCTGCTGGGTGTCCCTCACGGGTGCCAGTATGCACCCACACGTGGGTGTGCAGGGTCAGTGCTGCTCTGGGGCTGTGCTGGCCCGAGATCTGCAGTTGAGTTGTGCTCCCAGCACCGTCCCCACCTCGGGAAAGGCACCGTTGGTGAGTGTAAAAGTACAATGGTCAGTGACTGGATGGGGGGAACTTTCCCATAGGGTCCCCTCTCCTCCCACTAGCACAATGCCAAGGTGAGGGACCCTGTGCAGCAGCAGGACAGGCACTGTGCAGGCACTGTGAGGTGGGGAGGGGTGATTGGAGGATGAGAGGTGCCCAAACTGTGGCACCACAGGCCTTGATGCTGCTCAGGCTGGGTATCAGCCCCCAGTCTCCCACTGTGTCCTGAGTAAAACAAAAGCGGTGCAGGCTTAGGCCCGGCTGAAGACTCTGATGCAGGGCTGGGGCAGAAGGCAGAGCCAGTCCTGCCCCTGCAGCCCCAGGCTCGCTCCTGCCTACCCCAGGCATGGTGGTTCAGAGGAAGAGGGGCTGCTCCTGCCCTGTCAGCAGTCGGTACGTGGAGGCCGGCATGGTCTTGATGTGGACCTAGGCAGAGAGGCACAGGTCAGAGGCCCGGGCTGGAGGGTGCTGGTGTACAGCTCCGAGCCCAGTGGCTCCATGGGGGCCCAGCTCACCTCGCTGACTGCCTCGGTGAGGATCTGGATGATCTTCTCGTGGGGCGTGGCCACCACGCTCTGCCCGTTGATCTCGATGATGCGGTGCCCCACGCGGATGCCGCCCCGCTCCGCGATGCCCCCGCGCATCAGGCTGCAGATCTGGAGCGGGGAGCGCTGTGAGAGCAGGGCTGTGCCCACAGCCCAGCCCTGCGTCACCACTGCTCCAAACCCTCACAGCCCCGCAGGCTCCCAGCCGGAGCTCTGGACTGGGGTGCCCCGGCCACACAGGGCAGGGATGTCCCTGTGCGTTGCTGCCACCAGAGCAATGTGCTGAGCTGGGGCAAGGGCAGCCCCCAGGATTTTGTCCCCCGGCTGATGAGGCTGTGACTGCCCCACTCACCGACCCCTCCTGCTCCCCTCGGGCCTGGGCTGCAGAGATTGAGCTTCTCCCTGGGGCATCAGGAGAGACCCACACCTCCAATCCTAGGGGGAGCACCAGTCAGTGTGTGAGGTGGCTGTGTCACCCACCCACCCAGCTCCCCCTGAGCCCAGGAATGCCCCCTCTACCTTCCCAACACAGCCACGGGAGAGCCCAGGGCAGGGAGTGGCCAGGGCACTGGGGACAGCAACAACTGTCACTGGGGTCATGCCCAGAAAGCCAGGAAGAAGCCACCACCCCAAAAGCAAACAGCTACAGAGCACCAGGGAGAGGGATACAACCACTGGTGCTGCAGACAGGCTGTGAGGAGCCTTTTGCTGTGCACAGCAGAGGCCTGTGACACCTTGGCCCAGGCAGGCACATGGAGTGTGGGAGCTGGGGGCTGCTCCCTGGACAGCTCTGCCTGTCCCTCAGGTAGACCCTGGCCCAGTTCCCATCCCACGGGCACTCACCACACCGTTCTCCACACAGAAGCCCAGCTGGTACTTGGAGTCAGGGCGTCTTATGACAGCTGTGGTGACAGGGGGACAGTGCACAATGTTCAGTGTCACCTCGGTCTGGTGCTTCAGCTCCTGGAAGGTGGGATGGGGCTTGGTCAGATTTTGGAGAGCTATTTAGATTGGCTGAGGGGCAATGCAACCACGCTGCTCATGTGAGGGCTGAGGATTAGCAACCTGTTTTCAATGGGAAAACTGAGGCACACAAAGGGATACAAATCCAGGGACAAGAACTTACAAACCCAGCCCAAGACATCGCTGCCCCTGAGGCTATGCTGCCCTTGCTTTCAGCTCCTTCCCATCCTACCGAGAGGTAGATGATGCAACAGGTTCCCTTCAGGACAGGTGCCTGCCGCCTCCTCCACCCCCCTCCTCACAGCAAGTACAGTCCCCAGCTTTGTCCCTGCCTTCCTCCCAAGCACTCTGAGCAGGAACTGTCACAGCCTGCAGGACAGGTATGACCTCTGCACACCTGCCTCCACACCTGGGGTCCCCGGGGAAATGCTGGCATCACGGACACTCCCAGATCATTCAGGCCAGTCCCCATCTCCCTTCCGGGGTAAGGCAGGAGGTCACCCTGTCCCCAGCTCACCCGGATGATGCTCTGGCAGGTGCCCAGGGGCAGCCCCACCAGGCTGGTCCCATTGACCGACATGAGGCGGTCCCCAATGCTCAGCTCGCCTGACCGCTCTGCGGGGCCCCCGTGCATCAGGTTGGCGATTACAACAGTGGGCAGGATGGAGCCCCAGCCCGACTCCACAATGGCGATGCCCAAGATCTCCCCCTTCTGCTTCCGGATGCAGACCTGGGGGAAGAACAGGTGGGTTACGGTCATAACCTCCACCAGAGTCGTGAAACAGCCAGAGCATCCCAGCCCACAGCTGCACTCACAGCTGGCTGGGGTCCGGTTTTGTAGGGAGCACCTCAGATGCTCAGGGAGCCATGGAGTGGATGACACGGAGGTGCCAGTGGGTTCCCCACATTGTACCCACCCCCCGGAGCAGCTCTTACGTCCTTGCAGTTCTCCTGCCGGGAGAAGTGGGTCAGCTCTGCGTTGTACTGCTCCTGGTCCTCAAGGGCACGGCTGTACTGGCGTGGGCTCAGCTCACTCGGGTCGATGCTGTTGGCCTCCAGGAAGCGCTGGTAGGCCACGCCGAATGCCTGCCCGATGGCCTGGGCAATAACCTGTGCCTGCGGAACAGAAGGGCTGTTCCTGCCCATGGCTCAGGGCTGGAGCCAACAGCTCCCAGTGCCCTGCAGTGCCCAGCACAGCAACCGTCCCTGGGAGCTCCAGGGCGTCCTGGCTCCTTCCCTGCCTGAATGGGCCCCTGTACGGAGCCAACCCTCCCCTCCACTTTGCTCACTGGGCCTCTGCATGTCACAGAGATGCTCAGGCTGGGCTCCTGCCCTCTCCCTTATGGGGAGGGAGGGGTCTCTGCTGCAGCCCCAGCCTGGAACACCCAGTTACTACAGTGGGACGGGGCTCGGGTCCCCAAGGCCACCCGCCGACCCCAGGGACCCATGTGTCATCTCACATCAGCCGAGTGGAAGACGTGGCAGATCATCTTGTAGAGCCGCTTCTCCTCTGCCACCTCCGAGCGCCGCGGCAGCTTCCGGCGTGCCATGAGCACCACGAGGGAGCCGATGTCGGCAATGTAGGAGATGGTCTGGAGGGAGTGATCCATCATGGCCTCCTGGCAAGGGGGACACAGGCCAAGAGTTCAGCCCCCTCTGGGCCGTGAGACCATGTGGGCAGCCGCGAGCCTGCTGGCACTGCAAGCACGAAGGGCTTGGCCGCAGTGCTGGGATGTGGCACAGCTGCCCGGCACATGCTGGGCAGAAACCATGTCTGTGCCAAAAGGTACAAACAGCTCCTTCATCAAGGACTCATTTGTGTTCCTGGGTGCTGCCAGGGGACAGGACAGCTCTTTCCTCTTGCTGTAATGCAGAAACTAATCCTGAGGCAAAGAGCTCCCCAGATTTCAAGCCTGGGTTCCCCAGAGCTTGGTCTGGGATCTCAGCAGCTCCCCACGGCCCAGGTCGCTTGGGAAGCCTTGTGCAGCCACAGAGAGGCAAGGACATGACACAGGATGGCTATGGAGTGACACGTCCCCTCCCCGATGTGTATCCTCATCTGTAGGCCATCCCTGGGCAAGACCCTGCCGGTGTGGGAGCAAAGCTGAGATCCTGAGACCAAACAGGAATGCTGAAGCAGCTGCAGGGCCATGTGGTTACTGCTGTTCCTGCTCACCTGAGTGTCAGCAGTGAGCACCTTGATCCTCTGTGTGGAGACAAACAGATCCACCTCCGTCATGGGCTGCGACTCCCCCTCGGGTGCCTGCAGAATGATGGAGAGGTCACAGGACCCTGTTGGGACCCAGCCCCACAGCCAGGTGCCCCCAGGTAGAGCCTGAGCACTGCCCTACACCCACAGGGGGCCAGGCTCAGGGCAGCCGGGCCCTCCCTCCCTCCTGCACCTTGATCCTGTCCACCGCCTCCTGGGCCTGCGCCATGCGGACGCTGGTCGGGGGGTTCCTCTCTGAGGCCAGCTGTGTGGAGCCCAGGTACTTGGCCCCAAAAATCACACCATCCAGCAGGTCCTCTGGGTCACAAGGGCCTGGAACTGAGGCATTGGGAGGGATTGAGCAGGGGCTGCTCCCCAACCTCTGAAACTGGGGGCTCCAACTCCTGCTGCCCGTTAGCTACATTCCTACGCAAGATGAAGCAGCTCAGTGCTTGGTACATGGGCACATGGCATCACCAGGGGACCAGGGCTGCTTCCCCCTTCCCTTGGGAACACATGGCATCCCTTTCCCCCAAGCATACCCCCTCCTTGATCCCTGACGCACCTCCATGTCCTCAGCAAAGGCTCAAACAAGCCACCTGGAGCCTGGTGCACCCACTCTGGATGGGTGCAGAGCTGGCTGTTCCCTCCCCGACTGGGACCCCCGGCCACCCCCATTCAGGGTCAGAGCAGGTGGGTCAGGACTCCTGGATGCTCTTGCTGCTTGAGCACAAAAGCAACTCACCCTCTTTGAAGGCTGGGCAGGATGACGGGGATTCCCTGTTCTGCAAAGCAATGAGAGGGCAAGTGAGGCTGTGGCTGGGACCTCAGGGATTCAGCCTGCCTGGCCCTGGAGCAGTGGGACAGCAAGGGCAGAGCATCGCTGGGAATGGGGGAAATGGCACAGGGTCCCAGGGCTGGACAGGGAGGAACAGGGTCCTAGGCCTGTGGGGTGATAGTGCAGGGTCCTGGGGCTGGAGGGGAGGATGGCAAGGATCCCAGGACCAGAGGGGCTGTTCAGACCCACCAGCCTCTGCCCCAGGGCACACATGAATCAGCCAGCCAGGCAAGCATGCATTCAGAGCCAAAGTTGGTACCGCGGCTCTTGTCCGGGCAAACTTGCAGTGCGAGGCCCTGTAAGACCTGAGGGAAGTCATCCCTGGCTCTCCTTTGCCCCCATCCCAGATCCCAGGAGGGAGCAGAGCCAAGGGGCATGTCCTGGCTCCTGCTGCCCCATCGCAGCCCAAGGCACGGTGCACTCACGGTCACAGCGCCCTGAGGTGGCTGCTCTGTCCCGGGGGCCAGAGCGGACGGCAGCGCTGCCCACGCCGGCTCCGGGGAACCTTCCCGAGCACCCTCGCAGGCAGAATCGTCCTCGCAAAGCCCCTCTCCGTAACACCAGCTGCCAGAAGGTTCTTCCTCCGAGCTCTCTGGCCTCCCCAGCCCTTCAGGCTTCTCCACAGTGGCTGGTTCCTCCTGAGCCTGCAGCATCTCCAGGTTGGTCCCAGCCAGGACATCGGAGCGGGCCAAGGGAGTCTCGGCACCAGCCTCGGGCAGCCCCCCCTCGTAGCACAGGAGGCTCAGCAAGTCCTCCCGGTCAGCCTCGGCAAAGAGCAGCCCGTGGCAGGGCCGGTCGCAGGCGGAGTGCTGGGGGCAGCACGGACGCATCGCCAGGCCCCGGCCCGTGGCCACGTGCAGCGGGCACGGCCGGCACCTGCCCGGGCACTGCCCGCGGCCCCGCCGGGCACCGGCGCCCGAAGGGGATGGCGAGCCCTGCTCTGGGGCGGACGAGCGGTCGCGGAGGTTGGGGTCGAGGGTCTCGAG
>VZRS01001826.1:17584-38218 GCA_013398055.1 Ifrita kowaldi
CCCGCACGGGCACCGGCCCCGGCCCGCGCTCCTCGGCCCCGGCCCCGGCCCCGTGTCCCCTCGTCCCCCCGTGCCCCGGTCCCGCGCTCCTCGCCTCTGGAACCGGCCCTGCCCTGCCCGCGCTCCCGGCCCCGTGTCCCGGTCCCCGGCCTCAGCCCCGCGCCCTCCCGGTGGTGCCGCCGCCCCAGCTCCATTCGTCGTACCCTCAACTCCGCCCCGGCCCCTGGTCCCGCCCCGCGATTCCCTTGCCCTCGAGTCCCCAACCCTTCCCCTGTCTGCGTCCTTGTCCCCCGGCACCTCCCCTGCCCTGACCCTGCCGTTTTCCCCACAGCCGCCAAGGCCAAAGGCAAGGGTATGCCGAAGGAGGCGTTGAAGGGGCCAGAGGTGTGCACGGACCCCACCATGCTCGCCACCCACGCCATGGGGGTCAACTACTTCAAGGAGGGTCCGGAGGTGGCCCTGAAGCCCGACTCCGAGTACCCCGACTGGTAGGTGCTGCCCCACTCCCCTCTATGTCCCGACAGAGGCGCCATCCCAGCGGCACAGAGCTGTGTAAGAGGGACGGGGAAGTGCTCTGGGAGGAGGCAGACTGCCCCTCTGCGACCCAGACACCTTCCTCAGGGTCAGGAGAGAGGAGTGGGTGAACTGTGGATGTGAGGGTGAGGGATCTGCACATCCTGGTCACTCATGTCCATTGCTCCATTCCATGGTTGTCCCTTTGTCCTCCTTCCCACAGCCTCACATCCTCTGCATTCACCCCCAGGCTCTTCAAGATCCACCTCGGGCCCCCCAAGAAGCTGGAGGAGCTGGACCCCGACTCGCTTGAGTATTGGAGGCGCCTGCGGAAGTACAACACATGGCAGCGCAACAGGCTGAAGAAGGGCAAGAAGCTGTAGGTGCTGCTGAGTTTGGGGCTTCCCCGTGTGCCAGCACTGGGACCCGCCCTGGCTTTTGGTCTCTTCTCCTTGCTGTAAATAAGAAATAAATCTCTGGTGATGCTGATATCTGTTATAAAGGCTGTGACAAATCAGACCCTTTGCAAGCTTGGTGCAGGTCCCCTCCACGCCAAGGGCTAAGGCAACACAGGCTACAAGGTCTCAGTGTGTTTGTTGAGACAGAAGCTCAGGTTTTGGGTCATAGAGGGAGCCCACACTGCACACGGGTCTTGCTCCCTGCTCCGTCACCGGCTGGGCCACTGGGGCTGAGGGCTCCATGGGCATGTAGGGTGGGGAATGACCCACCCGTGTCACTGCATCCCTGGCCAGTGGATCTCAGTGCCTGAGCAGCCTGTGCTCCCTGGGAGTGCAAGGATCTGGGCCAGGCTTTGGCAGTGCTGTGGGGAGCAAGCAAGGTGGGGGAGGGGACATGGTGGCCCTTTGCAGTGCCACCTCAACACCATGCTCTCCTTTCCTCCTCCAGCAGCAGGAGCAGTGGTGCTGGGGTGCCAGGGCTTGGCTGGGCTGGATGGTGAAGGCAGGGTGTTCCCCACAGCAACGGGGGTCTCACTGCCCCAGCCCTGATTCTCCTTGGGCAGCTTCAGCCTGGTTTGCCAGGGGACTCAGCAGCTTTCCCTGGCCTCGGTTCTGCCTGTGTGTTGGGCACACCAGAGAGTGCCACACTGTCACCTCAGTTCACCTCCACCCTGGGCTCACTGCCCTGCAGCTCCTTCTGGGCTCGAGTTGGGCTCTGGAGAAAAGAGGTGCCTGTGGGTCCCTGCGGTGAGGAAGGGACAGTGGAGCCTCTGCCAGGCCCGGCGGTGTCCCCGGTGCCGTGTGCCCCGTGACAGGGCCGGGCCGTGCCCAGCTCCCCCGGGGTTGTGGGCGGGGGGTGGCAGCTCTGCGCCCACGTGCTGCACAACAGGAAGGAAGGCAGCGGGAAGCAGAAGTGCTGCGCTGCAGCACGGGGGCTTGAGGGAGATTTTGGGCTGAACCTTCATTTCCTCTGTGTGGGGCTCAGTGCACACCCTCGGAGCTGATGGGGCTCGGCCGTATCCCGCGGTGAGCGCCCATCCCTGCCGGGCCTGCAGCTCACCCTCCCCTCACCACCCCCAGCGTGTCCAGACCCCAAATCCAGCAGCAGGTGAGCAGACGGAGCACCTGGATCCCTGTCCTTGGTCTTGGAGCCCCCTGCTTGGGTGAGTGTCACCCAGCTGCTCTGGGCAGCTCAGTCTTGGGGACAAGGGCCCTTCTGGGGTGGGTTCTTGGGAAGGGACCTGAGGGGAGGAGGAGGGAGCTGCCCCTATCCAGCTGCCCCTATCATGTCAACCTTTCCCAGGATTCAGGGCAAGCTGAGCTGGGTCCCAGTCCCAAGACCCCCATGTACCTTCTGCTGACCCCCTGTAGGCCCCTCGTGGTGGCTCCAGAGCCACTACCCAGAGGCCTGGTGAGATCAAGGGGGCTGCTACTGCCCCACTGGGGCCTCTGCCAGAAGGAGAGGGGTACTGGGGCCCCATTCTCTGTGTCACCTGACAGGACAAGGAAGGTGACGGGGGCCATCCCCTCTTTCTAGTTCCGTGGACCCCCATTCTGTGAAGGTCCGTTTCCTGGGGCTGGGCTAAAGTACCCTGGCTCCTTGCCCAAGGCTGGGGGAATGAGCGGGGTCCCCCGTGCCACCCAGCTCGGAGTGGGACTGTGTGTCATTCCTGGCTGGCTGCCGGTGGCCAGATCCAGCAGCACTGCCCAGCCAGATCCCAGCACCTCCTCAGGCTCCTGCCGGGAGCTCTCCTGACACCAGTGATCTCACTGCTCTCCCCCCTAAGCCACCCTGTGCCCAGAGGGGTCCGGTGGGGCACGGGTGCCTGTCACCCCGTGATCCACTGACAGCTCGTCCCTTCGGCGTCCCCAGGAGGGATGGGGGACTGGAGCATGCCCATCGGCTCGCTGGGCGAGGAAGTGGTGGCCCGGCTGTGTGAGCTACTGGATAACGCCGGCCGGGGCTGGCGCAAGCTGGCCGAGCTGGCCGGGGCCGAGAAACGCTTCAAGTGCAGGTAGGGCTGGGGGAGCACTGCCGGGGGCTGTCCCCGACCCGGTTACAAACGCACGTGGGCACAGCTCTGCCGCGGGCTGAGCGAGGGGCGCACGGGGCAGTTCCCTCCCCGGGCTGGGCACCGCCGAGGCCCCTGGCCGGTCTCGCACCCGCCCCGAGGGAGGGGGCTGTGGCTCTGACGGCTGCGGGCGCTTGCAGCGCGGAGGAGCTGGAGATGTGCTCGCTGAAGGTGCTGGAGCCCCGCGGCAGCCCCACACAGTGCCTGCTGCAGCTCCTGGCCGAGCGCGACTGCACCCTCAGGTACCTGCTGGGCTGCCTGGAGCGCATGGGGCACGAACAGGCCTGCCGGGTCCTCAGCTCCGCCGGTACGGACGGGCAGCGGGAGCCGGGGGACTGGAGGGGAGCACCAGGGGGGCAGGAGCTCAGCAGGAGGAAATGGGGATGGGGGTGAAGAACAGCAATTCCTGCTGGGGCTCTTGCTCTGGTAGCGAGGTCCTGGGCAGGCAAGGTGGAGTGGGATGGATGCAATAGGATGAGATGGGATGGGATGTGGTCTGATCGGATGGGACAGGACAGATTTGGGCAGGATGGGATGGGATGGGATGGGATGGGATAGAGCAGAGTGGGATGGGATAAACTGAAGCAAGATGAGATGGGATAGCACTGAATATGCCAATGGGACAAGGTAGGATGAGGTGGCTGGGACAGGACAGAGGTGTGGGATGGGATAAGATGGGCTGGATTGGGAGAGGAGAATCTGTTGTGGGTGGGTAATGGGACAGGATGGGATGGGGTGGTGCGGGACAGGGGACTCAGCCCAGGCTGGTCTCTCCTCTCCCACAGTCCAGGACATGATTCGCATCATGGTGCAGCCGGAGTCGCAGGTGGTGGTGGAGGGGACACAGGTGTCCCTGACCTGCTGCGCGACTGGCCCGCCGGGGCTCACGTACCAGTGGTTCTGTGGGAGGCAGGAGGTGAGGTCCCACTGTGCCACACTGAGCAGGGCTCCCACACCCTGTCCATGGCGAGGGCACCCACACGGGTAAGAGGGAGCCCACGACTCCTTGGCCTCCTCCTATCTCATAGGTGCCTGGAGCCACATCCCCAGAGCTGCTGATCGACACGGCCACCCTGGCGGGCCAGCCCGAGTGGTACATCTGCCGGGTGAACTGCGGGGCCACCTTCACCTTCTCCAGGTGGGCTCATGTCCAGGTGGAGAAGAGCAGCAGCCCCAGCTCAGGTGAGTCTCGAGATCTGTGTTCCTGGGCTGGCTGCCATGGGGTACCACTTGCCCCACTGGGATTGGGACATCTCCTGCAGGGCACCTCTCACCCCATCAGGACCGAGGTGGGTCCTGAGTGGCATCATTTGCCATGTAATGCCCTGGCTCAGCTGCCAAGGTCTCTGGGCTTGCTGGGGTGATGGTGCCCACAGAGGAGCCACGTGCCCTGTGTCCTCCTCATGCCTGCTGCCTCATGCCAGCCGTGGGTGCCAGGGCCCGTGGGGGAAGAACCTGCGGCCTGGCACAGCTCTGCAGAGTGCTGCCATGGCTGGGTGTCTAATTTGCCACCCTGTCCCTTCCCCAGCCAGTGGCTACTGCCTGACCATGGCGGGGCTGCAGATCCTGCGGCAGCCGCAGCCGTGCTGCCTGGCCGAGGGGGACACGCTGGCACTGGAGTGCAGAGCCATTGGCAACCCTCCACCCCAGTACCAGTGGTTCAGGAACCGGCGCCCCGTGGAAGGGGCACAGGCACCCCAGCTCCAGGTATGAAGGGACCTCTGGCATGGCACAACATGGCATGGCATGGCACAACATGGCATAGCATGGCACAGTGTGGCACAGTGCAGCATGGTCTGGCACTCTGCCCCAGCCTCCTGCTCTGTCCTGCTGGCAGGTGAAGCTGGTGACAACGGCTGAGCGGGGCAGCTACTCCTGCCGTGTGTTCAACCTCTTCCACGAGGTGTGGAGCCAGGAGGTGGACGTGGAGATCGGTGAGGGCCCCAGACAAACCTCCGTGACCCCCTGCCTGCTCTGTTCCCAGTAAAGCCCTCATGGCTGCTCCACAGTTTTGGGGGGACTGCAGCCCATGCTGGGAGATGATGCCATGCATAGAGTCCCTGACATCCCCTCTGCCACAGGCCCACGGCTCTTCACCTCTGGAGGCTCCTGGCAGGAGGGAGATGGAGGTAGGTGGGGGCAGAGCAGACAGGTCTGTGCTGCTCTGCCCGCTGTGCTCCCCTGGCACTGGAGGGCCACAGCACAGCATTTCTCTCTTCCCAGGCTCCCTAGAGCATGGCAACCCTGGACAGCTGTATGGTAAGCGCCTGCCCAGGAGGGGCTGGTGGCCCTGGGGGGCTCTGACTGTCACCAGTGTCACCCCATAAGGCTTTACTTGGCTAGGATGCTTTGGGTGCAGCATACTGGGAGAGTGGAGCAGCAGCCCAACCCCAACCCGAATTAGGAGAGATCAGCACCCTAACCCTCAACCCAAATGCCCAACCCTAACCCTCAACTGTAACCTGAGGGTTCAGGGATCAGCGAGGCAGGGATGCCACAGGGTACCTTGGTACCCAGGGACAGTGATGCTGGTCAGAGCTGGGTGTCACCTCTGTGGACTGTGGGTAACATGGAGAGCAGGAGTGTCCCATTCCATAACAACACCTCTCTCTCCCATCCCCGCAGCCACGGACAAAGTGGCGCTGCTGATCGGCAACATGCACTACCTGCACCACAAGCAGCTGCAGGCGCCCATAGTGGATGTTCACGCCCTCAGTGCCCTCCTCCGCCAGCTCGACTTCAAGGTGGTGTCACTGCTGGACCTGCGCAAGGCCGAGATGCAGATGGCCGTCGATGAGTTCCTCCTCCTCCTTGACAAGGGCGTCTACGGTGCGACAACACCCGCCAGGACGGCTCCAGCCCAGGGGGAACTGGGTGGTTTCATGCTGGTGGAGTCTTGGGGTGCAGCCAGGCAAGAAGCAGGTGCTGGCAGGTCAGGGGATGCCACCATGTCACCTGCCCTCTGTTCCCCCAGCAGGTTTGCTCTACTATGCTGGGCACGGCTATGAAAATTTTGGCAACAGCTTCATGGTGCCCATTGACGCGCCCAGCGCCTACACGTCCGAGCACTGCCTGTGCGTGCAGTGGGTGCTGCGGGAGATGCAGCAGCGCCGCACCGGCCTCAACATCTTCCTGCTTGACATGTGCCGCAAGAGGTGACCCGGCCCTGCCACCCACCTCAGGACAAGCTGCCACTTGGGGAGGGTCCAGCACAGGGACCTGTGGGTGGTGGCTCCCGGGGGAGGGTAGCGGAGCACCCCCAGGGTCCCATCTAAACCCACTGTCTGTGTCTAAATGCCCCAAAACTTCACTGCCCCTGTGAGCTAGCAAACACTGTAATGGGTGGGCAGAGGAGCACAGAGCAGCCCTCCAGGTCTGGTGTGCTTTGGGGTGGGTTTTGGGGGAGGACACGTTCTCATTCTGTCCAGCTTCTCTTCTCTTGCAGGAACCTCAATGATGACGTCATCCCGCAGGTTGGGGCGCTGGAGGTCACGGCCAACATCGTCTTTGGCTATGCCACGTGGGTCCCCTCCCACCATCCCCTGGCACAGGCAGTGGGGCTGAGTCTCCCTGCCTGACTCAGGGCAGGGCAGGGGCTGCATCCCTCCACCCTCGATGCTGGAGGGGTTGGGCGAGCGGCAGCCCCCAGTCCCTCACAAGGCAGGGAGGTGCCCATGGCACTGCTCGGCTTTGGGCAGCACCTGCTGGCATGAAGCCCCAAGACTCCTCCAGAGCTCAGGGATTTGGGCTGGTGATGCTTTAAGCATCCAGGATCCAGCCATGCTCTCACCTGTCCCCAGATGGTGTGATGGGAACAGGAAGAGCTCTGGGCACCCAACTCTGGCTTCCTCAGGGCTGTCATCCTGTTGGGGGCCAATTCCCAGGGAGATCCAGACCCCATGGCAGATCCAAACTGCCCTGTCCCCGCAGGTGCGCGGATGCCGAAGCCTATGAGCTGAGCCAGGGTGAGCTCTCCAACGGCATCTTCGTCACCTTCCTCAAGCGCTGGCTGATGGAGGATGAGAAGATCACGGTGCTGCTGGACAAGGTGGCCGAGGGTGAGTGAGGAGCAGTGGGGAACAATGACCCCCCTGGTGGCCCCTGCTGACCCCCTGTGCCCCCGCAGACATGGGCACTCTGGAGATCACACGGGGACGGCAGGCACTGGAACTTCGCAGCAACCTCTCAGAGAGACGGGCTCTGACAGACCCCATCCGCCCCCCGGGCCAGGATGAGTCCTCTGCCAGGAACCTGCAGTGGGCCAAGGCTCACGGTGAGTCATGGCCACCCTGTCCCAAGCTGGCATCTAGAGGGGGGACAGCCCAAGGAGCAGAGAGAGGCTGCGAAACATCTGCTGGGTTCCTCCCACCTGGAGGAGAACCTGCTGGCACAGAGCCACCAGCCTGGAGACAGGAGCACCACGTTGGCACCCCTGCTCCGGGGTGACCCCGCGGCCACCTCACCCGTGGGTACAGCTCCAGCCCTGAGGCCCTGCAGGTCCCAGCCCTGCGCTCCCTGTCCCCTCCCCAGTCCTGCCGGAGAGCCGGCACCTTCACTTCGACTGTGGTGTCAGCGTCCAGCTGGGCTTCGCTGCCGAGTTCTCCAACATCATGATCATCTACACGCGTGTGGTGGCTGCCCCCAAGGACATCACCAAGTGTGAGGCCCGGCTCACGGATATTTCTGAGGTGGGAGCAGCTGCCGAAGCCCCCACTAGGGCAACGCTGGGGAACTGGGGGGGGAACTGTGGCGGTTTTCATGCGGATGCCATCCATGGCAGGAGCTGGATGTGGACCTCAAGTGCACCAACAAGGAGAGCCCAGAGGAGGTGGGCAGCCCACTGGCGCCAGTCTGGAGCCTCGGCTGCCCCTCCTGCTGCCTCTACAGTCGGATCTGTGGCTTGCAGAAGCTGCGGGTAAGAGCCGTGGTGGGCAGGGGCTGGTGTTGGGGGCACAGCGTGACCATGGCCATGCCAGGACAGGAGCCCATGGTGCTGGTGTCCCCCGCAGCAGGAGCTGGCCTTCACCATCTGCCTGCAGTACCGCTACGAGGGCATGGACGACTTTGTGGAGGAGCGGCAGCGGGTGAACGTGGGGCGGCCACTCATCGCCAAGCTCAACCTGCAGCGGGTGGCCTCCCCCTCGCTGCCCCACAACCCCCTCTTCTCCTCTCCCCCCAGGAGCTGGGAGGTGGTGGGGAGCTCGTGGGTCAACACCCCTGAGGAGAACCTGAGCCCCGAGGGCCCCAGCTCCCACGCCCTGTAGAGGGACAGTGTGGCCCCCCCCTGTCACTGCAGTCCCCTGGCACCATGTCTGTCCTGCTGGGGCCCAGGGGATGGAGGGGGTGGAGGTGACGTGCACAGAGGCTGAGCTCCATCCTGGCCTGTGCCAAGGGGTGCAGATCTCGCAGCACAGCACGACTGGGACTGTTGGCCCCAGCCGCACGTCCTCTGGCATGGCCATGCCACCCCCACATCCCTCGGCAGTGCCACCCCCACGTCCCTGGGCAGTGCCAGCCCGACATGCCAGGCCACCGCCGGGCAGTGCCAGGGGCAGAATGCCCAGAGACCACGGCTCAGCGGGCTCGAGGTGTCGTGCCGGGGCAGGGCTAGGTTCGTTCAGGCCCGGGAGAAATAGAGAGAAATAAGCAGCTTAGGGGGCAAATCCCGCGGGAGGAGATTAGAGGGGGTGGGAGCGGGAGAGCTCCTGTTTGGCCACGAGGGGGTGGGAGCACCCCCCGGTGCCCCCACCGCTCCCAGTAGCACCCACTCCTCACAGTACAACCCCAGCAACTGGCCCAGTCTGGGCAGTGAGCGGTTTCAGGACAGGATTGGGATCTAAGGGGGAAAAAATGCTTTTTTGCTTGGATTTTTCCCCCACAAACCCCGGCATGCTGGGGCAGGCTCCAGTGGGTATCCACCGGGGAAAGCACCAATAAAGCGGTCCGGCCAGGCGGCTCGGCGCTTTTGCGCCCTCCCTGCGTTCAAATGGCATTTTTGGGGTCAGAAATCTTGCCCGTTCCCGCAGGAGGTGCAGCGCAGCACCGGGCGCACCCAGGGGAGGGAAGGGGGGTACCAAGTGAGGGAACCCCGACATTCCCCGTGCCACCCCATGGAAAACAGCTCATTTCCATAATTCACACAACCCCCAGCCCCAAGGACCCGGGAGACGCATCCTCATCCCGGGGCCCCTCCGCGCTCTCGGGCGGCGGTTGCGGGGCCGGGCTGGGGGAGCACCCTCGCCCCAATTAGGCTCCGATCAAACGAGCCGGGGGTGCGGCGCTGCCGCTCCCGCGCCAGCCGGCCTTTGTTGGCGCTCGGGAGGCCGAGGGGTGCCCCGGGCTGGCGCCAGCCTCGGCAATTATGTCATGTGAAAAGCGCAGCCCCCATTGAGCGCGTCCCGTCCCCCGGATCAAACCCCATTACTTCCGCAGCCGTTGCTTCATTATCTGCCGGCCGGAGCTCGCCTCGGCCGGGGCGCTTCACCCCATTAGCTGGGCCGGGGAGCCGGGGAGCATCGATTATGCGTTTAATGGGTTGTTAAAGGTTTAATTGTCGCTAACGAAACAGACGAGCAGCAGCAGCCGGGGGACGGGGCACAAGGAGAAGGGTCTCGCCGGGGTCAGTGCCTCGCCTGGCCCGCTGGCATCCCGGCCAGACCCGCCCGACCGCGGGGCTCTGGGGACGTCAGAGTCCGGCCCCGGGGGTTTGGATCGGGGTGAGACCCCGGGCTAGGGGAGGGCTGCGGGCGCTGGCACTGAGCGGGGTCTGGGCCGGGGGTACGCGGTGGGGATGGGGCTGCCCGAGCACAGCCCCATCTGGGGGCTGTTGTCAAGTCCGAAGTGGGAAGATTTTCTGAGGAAACATCTTGTTTTGGTGAGGGGAAGGTTGTCCCTCGTCTGGCTCCTCCAGGGACTGGGGCATCCCAGGAACCTAGGATACCTCAGGGCATCCCAGGGACCCGGGGCACCCGCTCACCCAGGGATAAGCCCCCGTGTCTTGCTGTCCCGGCTGTGCTTAAGCACCTCAAAGCCGCTGTGGACTCAGCCGTGTGCTGGGGCCGTGCTGGCCTTTGCCATCAGTGAGGGTGCCGGTGACACTGGCTGTGCCCCGAGCTCCGGCGGGTGGGCAGATGGGGTCCCCGGCGCTGCAAAGCCACTCCGGGGACCCCTGAGGACACGGCACCGTGTCACCATCACCCAGCTCCCACCTGGCAGGAAACACTGGCAAGGGGTAAGCCGCGTATTGGTGTGCCCCATCAACCCTGTTGTGGTGACCCCAGGGCTCACAGCCGGCCCCCTCCTCTCACCAGCCCTGGCCAGGGGCCTCGGGGGTCCCGCTGCTACCCATCCTCCCACCAGCACAATTCCAGCAGCTCTCTGCCACTGGCACCTCTGGGGGTGTTAGGGCAGGGGGCAGCAGGCACAGTCCCTAAGGGACAGTCGAGCAGGTGACCTGTGACAAGCTGTTGAAGCCACGGTGCAGCACAAGCCAGTCCCAGCTGGGGCTGGATCAGGTCACCTGTGCCTGGACCCGGGCCAGCCCTGCACGCAGCGTCCCGAGGGAGCAGGGCAGGAGGGTGCGCAGGGATGCTGCTCCCATGCCCCCACGGAAAGCGCCTTTCTGGCAGAGGCTTGGCAGCCCCACAGTGCTAAAGGAGGGCACGGCATGGCACGGCACGACCAAGGCCCCGGCAGCGCCCGACTCCCGCATGAGGCAGCCGTCCAGCTTATCTCTTTACTCACAATACACCCGTGCTCTCGGCGCCGGCGCATCTCCCAGCACGACCGGCAGCGTGCCCCGACGCAGCTAAAACATCCCCCCAAGTACTCCCTACAAAACTAGAGCTTTCTGTTCAGTTTTGTTTAAATCTGCAGCATTAAAAAAAAAAATAATAATAACGGGAAGGGGAGGGGGTGTGGAGAAAGGAGGCGTCCAACTGGGGTGTGGTGGGTGGCCCGGTGACACAGTGGGATGCCTGAGCCTCAGCCAGGTTCTCAGCTGATCTTGGTGCCTCAGAGAGGCAAAGGGGCTCTCCTGGGGTGCTTCCCCCCAGCCGTGGGGTCCTGCCATCACCCCAACTCGCTCCCCTGACACCACCAGTGCTGGGTCAGTGTGGGGAAGACGCTGCCCGACATCCCTGCTCAGTGCCAGCTTTGGTCCTGCTGAGCACCCACTGTCCTCCCTCATGGCCACAGGGCCGAGCCAGCACCGGGGGCAGGAGCGGCAGCCGGGGAGCTCGGAGGGGAGCGTTCATCAAATGGGCTGCCAGGTCTTGTCAATGGTCTGAATGTGCTCCTTGGCTTTCATGCGGAGCGAGGCGATGCTGGAGCTCCTCTGGTCCACCTCCTCCAGCGGGTACTTGTCCACAAAGGGGGTGCCGCACTGGTAGGGCGCGGGGGCCATGGGCTGCATGCCCTGCGCCATCGGCGGGGGGGTGTTGAGGAAGGAGTGCCCAGCGTAGGGGGGCTGCAGGGCCTGGGGGGCTCCCATGAAGCCGGGGATGCTGTGGACCGTGGTGGCGCTGGAGATGGGGGACGTCAGCCATGGGTCGAGCGGGAGGGAGTTGCTCATGGGCCCCACATTGGGGGTCATGGGGGGCCGGTTGAAGGAGAGCACGGGGGTGTCGTGGAGCTTCATGGAACTGGCCTCCATCTTCTCCTGCCGCCTCCACTTGGCTCGTCGGTTCTGGAACCAGACCTGCGAGGTGAGAGCCAAGGTGAGCTCACTGTGCCCAGCCAGACCCTTGCAGTGTGCCCCACATGCAGTGTCCCATGCAGGGTGTCCCATGCAGGGTGCCCCAGGCAGGGTGTCCCGTTCTGCAGTATCCCACGTGGGGTGCCCCACAGGGAGTGCTCGAGGTGGAGGTGTCCTGTATGGGGTACCCCATCCCACGAGGGCTGCCCTACAGGGCTCCAGCAATCCCAGCACCTCTGCCAGACCTCTCCCACAAGCCCCAGAGACCAAGGATATCTCCAAGGAATGGAAAGTGAGAGGTGTAAGCACACAGCCCCTTTCTGCTCCATAGGAACACACTCTGGCCCTGCAGACTCCAGCAGTCCATGGGACTGTGCTATCTGACCTTCCCAGCCCCTTGCTCACAGCTTTTATAAGTTAAACAGCCACAGTTGTGCCAAAACCCAGCAGGAATGACAGGGACCGGCAGCCCAAATCCAGCGGTGACGTCTGGCCCCACGGGAACTGCTCATTAAAGTGCTGATCCTCCTGTCCCCAGAGCAGCACAGGGCACAGGGGTCTGCTCCAGGAGGCAAAGGGGAGGAAAGATGAATGGCTGGGTGGGAAAGGGGAGGCTTCCGTGGGCTGGTCACGGCTCTTGGTGGACACTGGGCTGCAGTGGTGCAAACTGCATGTCCAGAGAAGGGAACAGAGGTGGGGAAAGGGCTGGAGCACAAGTTGGATGAGGAGCAGCTGAGGAAGCTGGGGGAGCTCAGCCTGGAGAAAAGGAGGGACCTTCTCGCTCTCCACGACTCCCTGACAGGAGGGTGGAGCCAGGTGGAGGTCGGGCTCTGCTCCCAGGGAACGGGGACAGGAGGAGAGGGAACGGCCTCAAGCTGTGCCAGGGGATGGTTAGGTTGGATATTAGTGGAAACTTCTTCCCTGGGGCGGTGGTGGAGTCCTCATTCCTGGAGGGACTTAGGATGTGTGGATGTGGCACTTAGGGACGTGGATTAGTTGTGGCCTTGGCAGTCCGGGGAACAATTGGACTGGAAGATCTCAGCGCTTTTCCAACCTGAATGAGTCTGTGGTTCTGTGAAACTGGTTGTTGCTCAGAGAGCTCAGCAGGGGTGTCTTTATGGTCTGGACCCCCACAAAAAAGGCTGCATTGTCTTGACTGGGGCTGAGGCCTGGGGAATTCAGTTTATTTGTATGGGGGTTACTCATTTGGTTCACAGTGGGTTTGTCACTTCAGCTCCCTGACCCCTTCTCCCTTCCTGATTTCACCCCTAATTTCAGTCCAGGCGTGATGGGGAGCAGACTGATGGAACCCCAGGCTTTTCCCAGGCTCTGCTGTCCCTCCATGAGCCTTTTGCTGCAGCCTAAGGAGCAAAACATCCCCACCCCACTGCCCTCCTCATCTGCCCTCCTCCAACAAGCTTAAAATCCTCAAATCCATGAGGATCTTGTGCTTTCCCAGCCCAAAAGACCTGGAAGGGGCCACTATCAGCCAAGGTGGGTTTTTTGGCCACTTTCCCATGTGATCAGCAGGAGGATGGGAGCAGCCACCACCAGAAGACGCAAAAGCGTCTGAAAATCATTTCTGTGCCCTAACAGAGCCTCTGGCCTATGGGCCCAACTGGGACCTTGTGGGTCAAACTGGGACCCCATGGGGGAACAAGGCTCAGCCATTAAACCCTTTCCCTGGCTTTGTTGGGAGCAGCTGGCTCTGCAGAGATGCCGCTCCCATCTCGAGCAATGGAGAAACTGAGGCACAGAAGGAGGCATTGGCAGTAGAGCTGAGAGCTGAGCAGAGCTCTCCAGCACCTTTGGGACCCTCTGACACTGCCCTGGGACAGGTCCAGGGTGCTGGGGTGCTGCCCTCCCTACCTGCACGCGGACCTCCGGCAGGTTGACCTTCATGGCCAGCTCCTCGCGGCTGTACACGTCGGGGTAGTGGGACTTCTCGAAGGCGCGCTCCAGCTCGTGCAGCTGGTACGTGGTGAAGGTGGTGCGGTTCCGCCGGTGCTTCTTCTTGGGCTGCTCCTCCTCGGCGGCGGCTGGGGGGGTGCCCTCGCCGTCCCCTGGCTTCCGCAGCTCACCCAGGTCCCCCTCGCACTTATTCAGGAACATGGTGGCACCTGCAGGGGCGCCGCAGAGTTAGAGGGGTGTGGGGTCTTTGGAGCCCGCGTGTGTCCCCAGCCCGGAGATGGACGGACAAGTAAACGGAGGGATGGGAAGATAGGGTGGCCCTAGGAACAGGTTATGCAAAGGTATAATCCTCTCTGCCACAGCAGAGGATCCCAGGGCTGGGGTGCCCTGGGGGCTGATCCACAGTCCTGGGGACCGACCCAGCATCCAAAGGACGCCCGGCGCTTGGCTCTGTGGTCAGAGGCCACCAGGCCAATGAACCCGCTCGTGCTAAAAGTCAGATTTCCTCTAAAGTGGAGGATTTTACGAAAGTGCCATCACAGACAGCCAACCCAATCTCTCTCTGCCCTGGCCTGGAGGGGACCAAGCCTCAGTTAATTCCCTCCTTCCGGCCCAGCTCCTCTTGTCCAGCCTCTTCCATGGTGAAGGCTGGCCCTGGAACACTGGAGGACCCACTGTCAGTCCCCAGGCTGGGCGGGAGTGACCCGGCAATGTCCCCCGGCTAATAACCATTTTGGTGACGCTTATAAGCATTTTCAACCCTCGCAACATTTCATCTTTAAGCTTTTTATCCGGCATCTGAAATCTTCCTGCAGTATTTGCAGAGGATTAAGGGTCTCTTTCCACCGTGAGGATGTCGGCAGACATGGAAATGGGGCAGAAAACCGTAATCCTGGGGCAAGGGGAAGGTACTGCATTGCTCAGACCCGCCAGCAAAGACTCACTTAATGCCTTAATGGGAGTGGGGAGGGAAAAGGAGCGTGGGTTCATGCTGGGAGGGGGTAAATGGGGGTCCTAGAGGGCAGAGGGCAGGGGGTGGGTGTCAGGTGTTGCCCAGGCTGTGAACACAGGGGTGTCTGTGTGGGGGTGCCTGTGTGCGCAGTGGGGATGTGCACAGTGTGCCCGCGGCGGCTGCGTCTGTGCCTGTACCCAGGTGGGTGCCCAGGGGTGCTCCCAGTGAGGCACAGGTGTGGGGGCGGTGTGTAGTGGGCTGAGCAGGCGCTGGAAGGTGTGCAGCATGTGCACGGTGTGGGTGTGTACGTGCAGGGATGGGGGTGTGGGGATGGTTTGTGCCACACGGGAGCAGTGCTGGGGTGCAGTGCCTGTGTGCCATGCACGCAGCACACGCGGTGCAGCATCTGCACTGCTGCACGCAGGGCACTGTGTGTGTGTGCACAGCGCTCGTGCAGGGCGTGCACAGCACCGTGGGTGTGCAAGGAGCACAGTGTGTGCGGGGCATGCACGGCCTGTGGACACAGTGTGGACCCCTGCACAGGAGCTGTGGGCACACGGTGCAGTGCATGCAGCTGTGTGTGGAGTGTGCGCAGTGCACGTGGCACATGCAGCAGAGGCGCGTGCAGAGCCTGTGGCACACACCGTGCAGTGCAGCACACGCAGCATGTGCATGCATGTGGCAATGAGCAGTGCCTGTGCAGCGTGTGCTGTGTCTGTGTGCAGTGCACCCAACAAGAGCAGCGTGTGCCTGGTGCTGCTGTGGTGTGCTCAGAGCGTGTGCCACAGGTGTGTGGTGTGGGCAGTGTGCCCAGGGCAGTCGGTGCACACCCAAGGGCTGTGTGTGAACTGTGTGTGCAGTGCGAGAATTGTGTGTGCAGGGAGTGCAGTGAGTGCAGTGTGTGAACTGTGTGTGCAGTGTGAGAGTTGTGTGTGCAGTGAGTGCAGTGTGTGAATTGTGTGTGCAGTGTGTGAATTGTGTGTGCAGTGTGAGAATTGTGTGTGCAGGGAGTGCAGTGAGTGCAGTGTGTGAATTGTGTGTGCAGGGAGTGCAGTGAGTGCAGTGTGTGAACTGTGTGTGCAGTGTGAGAGTTGTGTGTGCAGTGAGTGCAGTGTGTGAATTGTGTGTGCAGTGTGTGAATTGTGTGTGCAGTGTGAGAATTGTGTGTGCAGGGAGTGCAGTGAGTGCAGTGTGTGAATTGTGTGTGCAGGGAGTGCAGTGAGTGCAGTGTGTGAACTGTGTGTGCAGTGTGAGAGTTGTGTGTGCAGTGAGTGCAGTGTGTGAATTGTGTGTGCAGTGTGTGAATTGTGTGTGCAGTGTGAGAATTGTGTGTGCAGGGAGTGCAGTGAGTGCAGTGTGTGAATTGTGTGTGCAGGGAGTGCAGTGAGTGCAGTGTGTGAACTGTGTGTGCAGTGTGAGAGTTGTGTGTGCAGTGAGTGCAGTGTGTGAATTGTGTGTGCAGTGTGTGAATTGTGTGTGCAGTGTGAGAATTGTGTGTGCAGGGAGTGCAGTGAGTGCAGTGTGTGAATTGTGTGTGCAGGGAGTGCAGTGAGTGCAGTGTGTGAACTGTGTGTGCAGGGAGTGCAGTGAGTGCAGTGTGTGAACTGTGTCTGCAGTGTGAGAATTGTGTGTGCAGGGAGTACAGTGAGTGCAGTGAGTGCAGTGTGTGTGCAGTGTGAGAAGTGTGTGCAGTGAGTGCAGTG
Source organism: Ifrita kowaldi (assembly GCA_013398055.1). Classification (NCBI taxonomy): domain Eukaryota; kingdom Metazoa; phylum Chordata; class Aves; order Passeriformes; family Cinclosomatidae; genus Ifrita; species Ifrita kowaldi. Next base: position 33,889 of record VZRS01001826.1, read on the forward strand.
AGTGCAGTGTGTGAATTGTGTGTGCAGGGTGTGAATTGTGTGTGCAGTGAGTGCAGTGAGTGCAGTGTGTGAATTGTGTGTGCAGGGTGTGAATTGTGTGTGCAGGGTGTGAATTGTGTGTGCAGTGAGTGCAGTGAGTGTTGCTGTGTGCAGTGAGTGCTGTACTCACACAGGGGCTGTGTGCATGCAGTGCTGTGTGTGCAGTGAGTGCAGCACGGCGTGTGTGCCTTTGGGAGCTGCAAGCCCCCCCAGTGCCCCACGGCCCCTCGCAGGGTGTCTGTAGCCCTGGGGGCTCTGGGTCCAGCCCAGCAGTCTCAAGGTGCCTCAGGGGAGCTGCAAGTCAGGGCAGGGCTGTTGGGTGCTGCACCCTGGGGTGCCCTGAGGCAGTAGTGAGGGGGGGCTGGGGGGAACAGGGACCCTGTGGTCACTGTGCGGGCATCACAGTGTGTCCTGGGGCTGGGGACACAGGGAGGGGATGGGGCCCCCCACTGCCATCCTGCTCGCACTTACCCGCTTCTCATTTGCGCAGCTCCACACCTGCAAGGAGAGGAGAGAGGGGGGCTGAGCACCCAGAGCACCCCCCCTGGGGCACAGACCCCCCAAGGGACCCAGCACCCCATCAGGATCCCCGTCTGCCCTGCCCAGCCATGTCCCACGGTCCCTGGAGCAAAGAGGGGGAGCCGGAGCTGGGGGGGAGCTGGAAGGAGCTGGGACAATGGGAATGGGTGAGATGGGCCCTGGGGGGATGAGCGAGAGAGGCTGGGAGGGCTGGGGATAAGATGGGGCAAGCAGGAGGAGAGAAGAGGTGGGGCAATGGTGGGGGGGACAAGGATGAGGTGCAGAGATGGAGCCCCATGGTTCACCCCCTGACCTCATCAGAAAGCAAAGGAGGCAAAAACTCCCCAGGGAGCAGCAAACCCCGACCTGGGAGCACAGATGAGCCGAGAACAGCAAAATACCGGAGCAGCAGTGACCCGGCAGCAGGGCAGCAGCACCGGACCCTGCGGGATGGGGGCAAGGGCTGGACCCCCACCCCAACCTGCCTCGGCCTGGCCAGGGGCACAGATGTCCCTGAGTGGGGAAGGGGGGACCATTACAGACCAGGCTGTGGGGATATCAGCACCAACCACCCCATATTCCCCATCCTCCAGGGACTGGCCTCGGGAATCCCAAGCCTTTACCACCAGTGTTTTGGGAATCCTGCCTGGAAACGGGCCACGCTGAGCTAGGGGCGGGGGAACTGCTAAACTCCGGCTCCCGAAGGACATCTTCCTGCAGCCACTGTCAGTTTTTGGGTTTAAGCCCTTAAGCTGCAAACCTGTGCTAGCAACCATTAGGACCCAACACCTCAGGAGAGTTTTTCCCCCCACTCTCCTCGATGCGTCAGCCCATGGTTTTCCTGTGGGGGCTGCTAGCCAGGGGGAGGGGACAGCTGCTGGTAAAGATGCCCAAAAAAGCAACAGAAACAACATTGAGCCCTGGTGAAAGTGGGTAAAAAACCTCACTTCCTCAGTACTGCAAAGCAGCAGAACATCAACGAGGACAAGTGGCCTCCTCTGGCAGCAGGGGATGTGGAGAAGACAGCCCAGGGACAGCCCCCGCTTCCACTGGGACCCTGTTCTTTGCCTTTGGAAGCCCATCTGGGTGCCAGCATTTGGCTCCCTGGGCTCAAGCTGCCTGGGACGGGTGGTAGGAGCATGGGTGGCTCCTGCCCCTGGCCCTGTGTGATTCGGGGCGAGTGACACTGGCGGGCGCCCGCACCCGCTCCTGAGTCCCCAGGGAAAGGTGCCAGCCCCATCCCCAGCACCAACCCCGGGCACACCCTGGGGACACCCACTCCCTTTCTCAGCATCTTCCCTCAGCGCTTTGTCCCGAATTGGAAAAAAACGGCGTTACCTGCTGGGCCCAACTCGGCTTTTCCAGGAGTATTTAACTTTGCTGGTCCCTCCCGGGAACCAAACAAGCGGCTCAACCTCACCAATCTCGCAGCTTTGGCAGCCAAAGTTGCCTCTAGTCTTCTTATTTGTCACAGAACCGCTGTGCTAAGGCTCGGGAGAATCTTTATTTAGTGTTGCAGATGTCACCAAGGCACTGCAGATTGGAAATGAGTCCAAAGGATTAAGACGAGGTTATTAATTGGAGGCCTTCCCCTTTAAGAATGATTGACAGTTACTTTCTGGACAAGTAATTGCTCTAAATGTCCCCCCAGCACGGGTCCGGGGGGGCAGCGGCGGACAAAGCCCCGAACTGCCTTCCCCACTCAGATTGTCTCCCCACAAAGGCGTCCTGCTGGAGTTTGCCGTGTAATCCCCTCATTACGGGCGAGGAGAAAGAATTAGAAACAGGGGGAGCGGAGAAGAAAGGATGGAGGGGGAGGGGGCAGGATTTCCTTGGGCTGCGGAGGCTCTACCCCAGGGATGGGGTCTGGGGCAGGCGCCCCAAGCCTCGGTGGGATGGGGATGCTGCGGTGGTGGGTGTTATCCCCCCTGGATAGGGATGGAGAGCCTGGGGGTGGCTCTGTGACAGCGTGGGTGGCCCTGTGGCTCCCAGTGATGCTGCCTGCAGAGCCCTGCCCATGTGGGGAGCAGAGATGGGAACAGGTGTGGGGACAGGGATGGGGACTGGGTATGGGGTCCAGCTGTGAGGACCCAGGGTGTGGACACAGTCTGGGGACCTGCTCTGGGGTGTGGCTGTGGGCCCAGGTGTGAGGACCAGGTGTAGGGACCAGCTATAAAGACCAGGTCCCCTGAACAGCCTTGGGGACCTGGTATGAAGACCAGGCAGGGGGAACACTCATGGGGACCAGAGGGGGGTCCAGGAAGGCAGGCCAGGTGTGGGGAGCAGCCATGGGGCAGTGCCTATGGGACCAGGAATGGGGATGAGTCATGGACATGGGACTGAGCACCGGGGCCAGGTATGGGAACACCCTGTGGGGACCAGCTGTGGGATCCAGCCAAGGGGACAATCCCTGGGGGCTGCCTATGGGCTCTGGCCTAAGGGGGCGTGGGACAAAGGCAGCTGGGCTGAGGGGCAGGACTACCATCCCTCTCCTCCCTACTCCCACTGCTGCCCCGGGGCCCTGAAAAATGATGGAAATCTCATGGTGGGGGTCCTGGGCTGTGCCGGGGGATGTGCTTGGTGCTGCACACAGCCCCTCTCTTGTGGGGTGGATTTTGCCCTTTTCTTTCTTTGCTCACTTTTACTTTCTCCCAAAACCATCTTCCTGTCACCTGCAACTGCTGCCGCCCCCGGGCCTGTCTAGGCTTCCTCCCACTCCCTTCCCCTCCTTGCCACAGTTCCTCTTTCAGATGGCAAATGCCACTGCGGGGGTTTTGGACCCCAGCACCCTGTGCCAGGTGGCTGCTGGCCCCTGGGGGGGTCTGTGCCGTCCCCACCAGAGCTGCCGTTGCCGCAACCCCCTCTGTGTCCTGGTGTGGGCCCCAAGGCCATCCCACTGTCCCCCACCGGGGTTGTGCAGCTTCACCTGCCCCATCTGACACGTCTTTGGGGACAGTGTGATGTTGTCTTGGGGATGGCATGTCACCACCCTGGGGACAGTGTGCCACCACCCCAGGGACAAGCTGGCACTGCCTCAGGGACGGCATGGCCACACATCAGGGATGGCATGACACGTACAGGTAGCCTATGCAGCCCCTGGGGACGTGGCGACACTCCCATGCCATGCAGCACTGCAGGGAGGTGCTGCCTTTGGGGGTACTGGGGACATCCCTGGGGCAGGGGTGATTTGTGGGGCCAGGGGTGCAAACGGCACCTGGACCCCACTCGCGCGGGTGCCCGTGCTGGTCACTGTGACGAGTGCAGGAGCCGTGTACCCCACACTGATGGCCCTCGGCAGCTCTCCCCAGGGTGCCCCAGCGGCCCGGGGGTGCAGGGAGGCCCCCAGGGTGCCGGGTTTGGGGGCGGGGGACTGCCCAGCTGCCCGGCCCCGGCGCTGTGTGTGCCGTGCCGGCCCCGCGGCTGCCGCAAGGTGTTGCCTCGCCCCGGGGGGAGGCAGCAGGCTGATTTGCCAAATGATTATAATTGCCTTTTAGGAGCAGATAGCAAATTGATTTGCTTCCTTGTCCAAGGCCCATAATCGCTTCATCACTTTAAAATATTAATGCTATACTTCTTTGCTAGTTTCCCAATTACCCTAATTGAAGGCAAATTGGTTAAGAAGGTGCAATGCAGAGTATCAGGGGGTTTAGTTCACTCAAATGACAGTTTTAAACCTCCCTAATCCTATTAGCGCGCAAAGCTGCTAACGCTTAGAGACGCTGCGTCAGCTTACGGGGCGGTGGGGCCGGAGGCGGGGGTCGGGCCGGGGGGC